>JBBPTN010000037.1:0-103850 GCA_038094075.1 Xerocomus spinulosus | reverse complement strand
GAAGGCGGAGAATGAGATCATGGCCAAGCCACGCCAGGAGTGCTTTGCAGAGCGCATTGCAATCGCTGGGAGAAGTGAGTGGGGCTGTGAGAGACAAGGCACGAGTGCATACCAGCAGGAAGTGAGATGAAAAAGGCAATGGACATGAATACAGCATGGAGTGCGATGAGGCCAGGGTGGCGCGCGACAGTAGGATCATGATCCTCTATGTCTATGGACCAATAAGACGGGGGAGTGGGAAGGTGCCACTGAAGAATCTCGGTCTCGTTTATCTCTGCCATTGGCTGAGAATGCGTGTGCATGTGGTCGTCGCGGATATGAATCGCTGCGGGGGATGCACATACGGATAGGGGGAGGAGGAGGAGGAGGATGGCGAGGGCAGAGGCGGGGAGCAGACCAGCTGCCAGCGCAGAGGGTCGCATGGCTGGACGAGGTGAATGCGAGAGCAAGAAGGGCGATGATGCGGAAGCGATGCTTATGAAGGGATGGGAGGACAGGATGACTCATGACAAATAAACGTGACGTCAGCAGAACCCGACGACCATCTCCTTTTATGGAAAGTAGTAGTGGGTCATCAACCAAGTACTCTGGCAAGAATCCCAGTCTCAGATATTTGACAGTGATGTAGCTCAAACGTTCAACAGGTCCTTCCCATGCTCACCATTCTATGCAATCAGATTCTTACAGGGCATGTACACACTACATCCTTGGCTCGTACGTTCCATTCCATTCAATGGAGCTCTATTAGCAGGTACAAACCCGATGAACTAGGAAACCATTGTGGCATATTCACTAGCGGCTGGAACACTCCAAGTACCCGGGCGGTTCAAACGTCATGACTAATTACCGAAAAGCTTCTCCGGTGTCCTTCAAGCCGCTGTCTATCGGTAGGCACATTCTTTCATTGATGACAGGCTTACCAAAGTTTCCCTAGTCATCTCGGTGGCATTGCCGGACGCAGCGGTTGGAGATGGCTGTGCACACCCATCCCTTTTTTCCTATGCACATCCGCAACGGCCTTGTAGATTCATCATCGACGGTGTCATTACATTTCCAATCGCTCTCTATGGCTTTCTTGTCTTTCCCGACGTTCTTGCGACAACAAGAGCGTTCTATCTAACACAACAAGTTAGTTGAGCTTACATAACACACTGTCATATAACCGCCTAAAATCCGATGATGTCCTTCGGCACCCGCTTTCCTGGAAACTGGCAAAGCGAGTTCTCACCCGCTAGCATTGGTATGCATACAGTCTCTTGGTTCGCTCTCATGACTGTCATGTCCACCACGTCCTAACCCCATGTGTCAGACTAGTTTGCCATCTCTGGTGAGACTGAAAGCTTTGGCACAAACGCCTTGATGGGCCAAGGGCTCTCGGCTACTGGAGGCTGCTCTGTCGAACAAGGCGGTTCATCCAAAGTGATACGACTCACATTGTTACTCGTCAGGCGTCACTGCCTTTGGGATCGTACCCACGTTCGTCTGTACGACGTGACAGACTATACCTGTGCTCCTGGTGTACATGTCCTTTTGCACGACCATCCTGGTGTGGAATAGTCCCGCAAGTCTCAGTTTTTGTCTACTGTGAGTTGAGAAATACAGCTTTTCTTAATCAATACATACCCGTATTGCATAGACACTGCCGGTGCCGCATACTCTGGACAAGCGACAATTGCGTTTGTGAGCACACACACGTCCGACCTTGCCTGTTTACACCATGGTGGGCTAACCAGATATGCGCCGATGACAGCCAAGGGCGCGCAATTGTTCTTGCGTCTATGAAGTAAAGATCTTTCCTTGTCCCGCATGATTACTCGTAATTTGTTTCGTCAAGCATGTGGAACGATGCGGTGAATGCTTGGTGGTCACTGTTATTCTATCCGGCAACGGATGCTCCTCGTTTTATGACAGGTATGATAACCATGATGTGCACATGCGGAGCGACTTTAGCCATCACTTGGTCGGCGTGGTACCTGGAGCGTCGGGAACGTAGGCAAAACAAAGGGACGACAGAACTCGTTACCAATTGACTTGGGGCCCTTGCGCTCGCAGAGTCGACACCATACATCGTGACAGCCTTGTTCTTCAAGCTATCGATACAACTGTGACAATGAATCGAGTTTGGACAGATAAACAGATGAAAGTAGTACCACAATACTGGTTGGCACAGCAAACCAGGATGGGAAGCACTTTGGTGCCTAGAAATGATAGGATAAGAATAAAAGAGATAGCAACATCTCGCTCGACAACACGAGGGATTATCCAGGGTGTATGGAATTAGGACCAGCGTTCACTCCAACGAAAAGAGGGTATCTCGGCTACGAAACCTTGAGCATCTAGCATGTGGACACAGTACGCAGCATCCTGCCCTCATGCATAAAAAAAAGGAAAATGCGGCAGGGTCAGGTCGCTCACCTAGGATGCCTCGCGGGACTCGCAAAAACACCAAATGCCCAATACGTACCCCCGCAAGATCATTGTTGATAGATTTGAGGCGGAACAGGCATATGGGTGTCGGCAGGATCGTGTGGGGGGTCGGGAAAAAGAGGGGGCACGGGCTTGCGATCTGAAAACTTGCGGGTCAGATTCGCGCCTCCTTGCGTAGCAGGTTGCGGGACCGCAGGAGAAGGTGCCTGGTAGGAAGCGAGGCTCGAAGGAGGGCAATACACAACCGAAGGGTACTGTCCGTAACCCTGGGAACCATGATACTCTAGCTGAGGTGTGTATGCTGTCTGTGGTGAGCCATAACCACGACCAAAGCCGTGTCCATGTCCTGATGAGCTTGCGCTCAGACGATGCTTCTCAATCTGGTCTTCTTGGCGTTCGTAAAGGTTCGTCGCACCTGGATCAAAGGAAACGGCGGCGGCGAAATCTCTTTCGAGACGATCACGACGGCGTTTACGAATAGCGCAGGTGACGAGGATGAAAATGATGATGAGAGCGACGATGCCGACAAGGGCAAAGACGCCGCCCTCTAGAGAAGGATCTTGCAAGAACGAGGTGTGAGAAGCACTCGTCGCAGAGGCAGCTGGCGGGGTGCTGGTGACATAGACGATGCTAGTACCATCAGAGGAGGTATAGACGATGTTTGGCGTAGAAGTAGTAGGTGCCGTTGTGTGAGTTGTTGAGGGGGGCGATGTGCTAGAGATGGGGATGGTCGACGATGCCCTGGCACTCTCAGTCAATGTCCATACAAAACTGGGGCAACTCACGGGGTAGTGGAGTGTGAAGTGGTTGTCGAGCCAGTCGAACTAGAAGATGAAGGTGTCAGGGACGTACTTGACGTAGAGGAAGGTGCCGACGATGGTATGTCGGTTGTGACACCGCCGACGAGACTGGTTGCACCGCCGATTATTCCAACGGGATCTGTGCTCTGGGATGCTGAAGATGCGCCTTGGCTTGGGCTATTCGGTGCTGAACCACCAGGACTGCAAAGAGTGAGGGATGGATTTGTGAAAATGACGGCGACCTACAGTAGGCCACCAACTGTGCAGACTGTTTGAGCAGATGCAGACACAAATGAAAGGATATACCCACCTCCAGGAAGGCCCTGCCTTTTTGTAAGAAAACGACGGTGAAAACGATGGTACGCGTTCATAACTAGGGAAGGGATGTAAAAGAAAGACTCGCAGTTAGTCGGAAGGATTCCAGGTCAAGGACATGAAGAAGAAAACACTCCAATTGTTGGCATCGCGACTGTCCGAGCACCACTAGCCTGAGGGTCACACAATGGTCACATTGCTTGGAATCAAACTCAGCTCGGCACCGCAGGTCAAGGGGTCCGGCACCACAGGCAAGTGTTCAAACTCAGCCGCGGCATGACACGGCAGGTGACTTTCTGCGTGACGACTTGGGTGGTAGATAGAATATAGGACCTTAGCGACCTGGTCTCGTCATGCCATAGCTCTCCCCCGCCGTTCTCTCCATGATCTCCCTCAGCGGACCGAGAAGTCGTGTAAAGGACGGTGCGTCCAATGCAGCAACTTTTAGTTTCGGCTGGGATAGATCAGCTCGGTGCACTGCACTCACCGTTGCCGCTCGTGGGGCAAGTCGAAGTAGAGACAGCTCTGTGACAGTCAGTTTCATCTACACGCGGTACACCCAACTTTAGCTCACCTCCAAAGTAGTCCCCTTTCTTGAGGCGACCAACAGAGATCTCGCGCCATTCATCCTCCTCACACCGCTGCTTTTTGGTGACAACAGCCTCTCCCTCCTCGACAAAGAAAAAGGTATCGCCCATCTCTCCCTGGCTGACAACTGCCTCTCCATCCGGATACACTCTACTCACAAGTGCGTCCGCGATCTTGCTTCTCTCCCCAGGCTCAAGAGAAGAGAGTAATGGCACTGTGGACAAAAAGTGTTCGTACATGGTCCGCCGTCTGTGAGCAGCCTTTAAAATGATCGTGCGGAACGTGATCCGATCCAATGCCCACACCGTCGATGGCTCCATGGCTTGCACGGTCGCCGCACGAGGGTGTCCATACATCAGAGCAAGCTCTCCAAACGAGTTTCCCGGCTTGCACTCCATGACCTTTCGTCCGTACACTGGATGGTAACCGGGCTGCAGGAACTTGTCCGCCTGGGATGACATGGTAGACGATGGATTGTCTGTCAGCCATGTGGGTGGCAATGGCTCCGGATGGATATAACAATGGAAAAGCCCAGATTCAACGACATAAAAATACTCTCCTACATCTCCTTGTCGGATGACTACTTCATCCTGGTTCACATGGCGCTCCTGCATGGCATTCAGCACGCCCGTTTCCTGTTCTTCGTCAAGATCACGGAAAATAAAGTTGTTTGCGATAGATGCTTTGATACGGCGAAGTTGGTCTGGTGTTTTTGGATAGACTGGCAGAGGCTCATCGTGGCCACTGTCAACGGCAATTGGTTCCGCGCTAACAGATGTACGACGCGCCAAGATAGTGGCAGAGGGAGCATGTAGGTAATCACTTGGGCTCAACGAGAGAGAGCTGGACATGGTCGGTGTAGATGTAGCGTCATACCGGGCAAAAGAGTTTGACGGATCAGTGGTGAGGGGAGAGGTGGGAGGAAGTTCGCGGCCGTCGAGCATAAAGGTAGGTGGGCCTGTGCCGTTGCTCGTGCCATTGGGGTCGATGGAGAGCAGTGCGTTTCCGGGGACGTTGAGTGTGCCAAATGGGCTCTGCGAGAAGGTGGTGTGGTAGGATGACGGGCGGCGTTGCGAGACGATGTTTGAGAACGGAGAGACGGGTGTTGGTGTCTTTATACGAGGAAGATTGGCGGGGGTGTCGACGTAGAAGTCGGATGGGAGGTGTTCGTGTATCGACGAGACGCTACGGTGATTGAGCGCGTCTCTTGTACGTGTACGCTGCTCTTCCAAGCGCGACTGGAACCAATTGGCACAGAACTGGAGGGCATCTTTGGGTTGTACACGCTGCACGTCGCGAGTCAAGTCGGCGACGAGCGACTCAAACGTGGACATCGTCGTAGACAGCAAGGAAAGGTCACCGCAACTGCTTTTGTACGATCTTACAACGCTCTCCCACGTTCAGTGCTTGTACAAAACAACAAGACATGTAACACAAGAAAAATCATTCAGGACTACGATCACCTCGAATGCTGATACTGCGCCGGATATCCAGCTCCTCCATAGCCCTGCGCCACCTGTGCCTGTGCATGAGCATGAGCAGCCTGTGCTTGCGCCTGGGCTAGCGCTTGTGCCTGTGCTTGCATGCGCGCAGCAGCATCCTGCGCAACGAACATCGGCTGCGCGTGAGCGTATCCGGGTTGTTGAGCGACGAGTGGCTGTCCCGGCTGCTGGACTATAATTTGTTGTGGCTGCTGGACTTGCTGCTGCTGAACTTGGGTCTGCGGATGGTGGGTGTGGGGGTGATGAGGGTGGGGAAAGTTGAACTGGGGGGGTGGCATCGATCCTGGTGTCGGGGAAGGACCATAGGCAGGACTGGCAGTAGATGTAAAATAGGGATGCGACAATGCTTCTGTAGCGGTAATCCTCTTGCTAGGATCAAACTGGAGCAAACGCTCAAGCAGGTCGATCGCTGTCAATATCAAGTAAAGGGAGACGCTTTTTACTCTAGTCAAAAGACGTACCCTGAGGCGACGCTTTAGGCAGGACCTGTTGAAAGCTAAGTTTGGGGTATTTGGGATATTGCTTGATAGTGATTTCTGGCTGTGCAAACGGTAAGGTGACGATAGATGAGTGGTTAAATGGCAATGCATACAGAATCAGTAGCTATCTTCCTCAGCACCCTGTCATCTGGGGTGCCTATAATCCGCATGATGTGGAGCAGTTGATCCTGATTATCGCGACCGCGGAAAAGAGGCACACCCGAGATCATCTCTGCAAATATACATCCGCAAGACCAAACATCAATTGAAGTATTATATGTGCGAGAACCCAAGAGCACGTCTGGAGCACGGTACCACAGAGTTACGACCTAAAACCAAAGCTCGGTGAAAATTATAAAGTACTGAGCCTGATGCGTACCTCGTTCGAGAACGTATTGACGGGGACGCCAAAGGCCCGTGCCAATCCAAAGTCGCCTAGTTTAAGTTCTCCTTTACGATTAATGAGAAGATTCTGCGGTTTGAGATCGCGATGCAAGACACGGTTCTCATGACAGAATGAGGTACCCTTGAGGAGTTGGTACATAAAGCTGCGAACCGTCGCGGCGTCGAGAGCGCCACGATCTCCGTGTTGGTCCATGTATTTTTTAAGATCTTGGTCACAGTACTCGAATATAAGAACGAGCTTCGTCTCTGTGTGTATAACGTCGTGAAGGCGCACGATATTGACGTGCTTCAGCTCCTTCATAAGGGAGATCTCGCGAATAGCAGTGGATGGTGTGCCTTCCTCTGCATCCAGATGAATCTCCTTCAGAGCAACAATTTCGTTGGTGGTCCTTGAGCGCCCCTGCGCCAGACAAGGTAAGAAGACGGGCCAAGGACAGAGCGAACATATACCTTGTACACCGTGGCGTATGTACCCTCACCTGTGCCAAATTGTATCAGTGCGAGTGACATTGGAGTCGCAGATAAAGTTCCTACCAAGTTTCTCTAGCTGGTTCATATGAGCGCGGGGACGTGGCGGGATGACGGACTATGCTCACCTGGATGTAGTTCATGATGCGACGACAAGTGGGGGTGACCGACGTTCAAGACAGCTACAGGCTGTAAAAATGGTACCACCAAGAAGGCGAGTAAATAATTGTAGGGGAACTTGGCAAGAGATTAAAGAGCACCTGCCTGGACCACTGAGATGCCAGAATGGGTAAATGACCGATCCGGCAATTAATGGAAGTGTACCACAACTTTATTTGCACACACTCCAAGCACGACTTGAAAACATATGTACTAGCCCTAGATGGACTCAGGCCCAAAGTCAAAAAAGTCACGCACAAAACCATCTGTGCGGAAGGCCAAGCGCCCTGCATCTCATCCTACTGCCGACGAGCTACTGGTAGAGAATCGCTTTGCGACTGTGGTGAGTACAATGAACTAGGTTGACCATGGTATGTCTCATGGTTTCAGATCGCACCCAAAAATGCGCGCTATGCCGAGTCATCGACACTGGCCATACATTCTGGTACAGAACTCGGACAGGACCAGGCTCTTGAAGATCTCGCAGCTCGTCAGATAGAAGGTGCACTCGATGCTGATCTTGCTGAGCTCAGTCTTGGTCAGAGACTGTCTGCCTTGAACGGTGTTGACGCAGAGAACAAGGGCTCGAACTCGGACGACGACGAAGAAACCGGCGCGTCTTCAAGATCTAACAAATTGCCAGATGTCGTACCTGCACATTCGCTTACGCGGACACTCATACAAGCTTTGCACTCGTCCGACTCACGGCTCTTGGAGACATGTTTAACTCATTCCGACACATCCCTCATTCAAAACACCGTGAGACGATTGCCACCTCAACTTGCACTACCACTTTTGTTGGCTTGTGTGGAGAGATTAGGAAGAGGTGCAAGAGCTGCGAACATGAAGGGCGGTGGTGGGGGTGCTAGCTCACAAAGAGGCACAGTTCTAATCGCCTGGATAAAAACAACGCTCACCGTCCACAGCGGCCATCTCATGACAGTGCGTCTGGATCATCTGTACATCCGTTCTTCATAGACTTACCGCTTCCAGATGCCGGACTTGGTTGCCAGACTGGCGGGCCTCCATGCTACTCTGACAGCCCGACTTGCCTTGAATGAAAGCTTGTTGTCTCTGAACGGAAAACTCGATATGGTCCTGTCGCAAATCGAAATGCGATCTTCGTCCGCTCCTGCGTCGGTAGTACCGAAGAACCGCACTCATATTCACCCAGACAACGCCCAGCGACCTATTCGGTATGTGGAAGGAGAAAGTGAGGAAGAAGGAGGGCAGATGAATATGGAACCGCCAATAGAAAGTAGTGACGAAGAAGGTAGTATAGAGGACGTTGAGTTGGGAGGAGAAAGCGAAGGCGGCGAGGAGGACTCCGATGAAGACGAAGATGAGAGTGTAGGAGAATTTGGTGATGAAAATGAATCTGATGGTAGTGGACCGCCATTGAATGATATTGCCGATGAGGATGACGAGGACGAGGACGAAAGCGAATGACAATGTTAACATATACCATTCTCCTTGCATCCCAACTAGCTAAATCGAAAAAATAGACGGTTATAATATTAGTATCTCCAGGAGGCACAGGTGGGAGTGGTAAATAGATGCTCATTTACTCCTCTACCCAATCATCTCGCCGAACGCGTTCAACATACCGCTTAACCCATATCGCTCGTTGAGCATGCTGAGCCTGGAGCTGTTGTCTCAGCGCATCCCTCCTTTGCTCTTCCTCATTTGGTACCTGACCATCACTGGTCCCTTCCTCGGCACGCTGTACAGCGTTCATCTCCGTACGCAGTCGGCTCTCCCGTTGACGAAGGGCAACCCTTCTCCGATTATACACCTCCGGGTGCAAGGTCACAACAAGCAGAGAACAAAAGGACCCCATCCTGTGAAGGAAACTAGGTGGTTCAGGGATCATTTCGGGTTGTCGCACGGGCCAAAGTAATTTATTCTCATTGTGGACGTTTGCAAGGGAGAGGCTATCCACGATCCCGTTCGATTGTCTTGGTATCGGGGGTCCCGGCATTTGCTGAGGATTATGTGTCGGTTCGGTGTTCGGTGCATGTTCTCCAGGACGAGGAGGGTTGCGATCTCTGATGCGGTTGTTGTCAGCCACTGGGGCAACAACGGGAGTGTCGTCACCGGCTGCTCCTCCCTGAGCACCGTTCGCTCCAACTCCCGCTGCATTGCCACCAGCCCTATCCGGTCGTAAGATGACGATGCGAACGTGGGTCCACATCTCGTAAATGATCCATGCAATGAGGCACAGTCCAAGCAATGGTTTGCGTGTGGGGGAAAAGAAATAAAGGAGGAGTGCTGTTCGAAAGAGAACCATTAACAATGGTGCGAGGAGCGCACGCATGGGTATCTCCCTAATCATATTTCCCTCGGCATGCTCCGGGATGGCAGGTGTTCCGGCAGCATCCGGCTGAACAGTGGCATGGACGTTGGTATTCGGTGTTACTCGGAGAGGTGGAAGACCAAGTTCTTGGAGGAGGTCGTTTACATGTTGAGGAACGGGAGATGTATTCGAGGTCGAAGTGATACGCGTCGGTGGCGTTCGTAGTGGTGATAACGAGAGAATGGAAAAGGTATATGTGAGAAGATTGAGAGCATGTACTTGCAAGGGAGATGGCGTGCCCCTTGAGGACGCGAGAGAGAGGTAAGATTTTCCACTATGAGCATGATCAGGACAAAGAGGTCCATTGCGGTGAAATGGTCGTACTCAATGGTGACGATCTCATAGTCAAGGTTGGCAGACGTGGCAGCCACCGATGGACAGGTGGCGTCCAAAATGTCTGGCCAAGTGTATCCCAACTGCTCGAGAGCAAGTTTCGCTCGACTTCGTTTGATATCCACATCATATGGTGAGTGAGGAGCGGCCAATTTGGAATTAGAAAGCCAGCAAAGGGCCTGTGAGTGTTTGAACCGAATGAAGGCAAAACTTTCATTCTCATCTGAGGCAGGAGTGGGATCAGAGGATGACTGCTGTTGAGGCCCAATAGGAGAACTCTGTGTGTGGGAGGAAGACGGTGTGCTGGTATCCTTTGGCGCATCACTTGTCCATGCTGATGGCCGTACAGAGAGATGAATGGCACGCTGGTCATCCGGGTGCTATGCAGTAAAGGTGAGCTCTGACCAGAACGAATACGCTCGCCTTACCGGCCATAATTCGCTCACTTTCTCTCGATCACCCAAACACCTACCTCTCCATATCAGGCGTTGACCCTCTGGCAAAGGATGGCCAACGCAAACGGATGATATGGCTTGTTTTATGTCGAGCACTGATGCATTTACTGGCACCTGAACATCGAAAGAGGTTGAGTACGCAGGTAGCTCGACGTGGATGACCACAGTGGACATGGTGATGACACTAGACAAAAGCAGTGCAGGACTTGTATACGTGGAGGTCACGTGATGCTATTAAGCTTGATAAGCTATACTATGACGTTGTAACACGTGACCATGTTCACTTGGCCACGTGATCGCGTGTTGACCCTGCCATCTTCTCGACACGATTGCTCATGTGGTCCCTTTCACCCGTCCTTTTTCTCGCTGGTCATGTACTCGCTCAGTTGCCCCTCCCAGACCCTCCTTTTATGCCCCCAAATGCTTCAGCTGGTGCAGTCTCTTCTCATGGGACTGTCATCCCGAATTCCCAATGGTCAACACTGCTCGGTGATCTTCTCTACTTCTACGAGGCACAACGGAGTGGTGAACTTCCTGCGAGCAACCGTGTCAAATGGCGCAACGACAGCGCTCTTTCTGATGGTCAAGATGTCCACCTCGATCTGACAGGCGGGTACTATGATGCAGGAGGTACAGTCTGACTTGACAAGGGCCGAACTCTCCTAATCTATCCCTTAGATTACATCAAGTGCACGTTTCCGTTGGTGAGCATTCCCCTCGCTTACCCGGCTGTCTGCTCACTCTTGACCAGTCTTTCACTCTCATGTCGATTTGTTGGGGAGCTACAGATTTTGGCAAGGGTAGGGTTCGAATCTTTAATCTTGCTCTTTTGATTGAAAAGACTTTGCATAGGGTATGACCTAGCAAATCAAACCCCGTACCTCGATGCCATGTTACGGTGGGGCCTAGATTGGCTTGGAAAAGTGAGACGACTACCCCTGGCCTTCTAAAGACTTGAATTAATGTATTCAAAGGCGCATCCCACAAATGACACACTCTTTGTTCAAATATCTGATGGTATTCTTATCTTGCTTTATCTCATCTTCACTATTTACTTATCGGCACATCTAGTTGAAGTAGACAACAATTATTGGGGAGGCGATCAAGATATACCCGGCCCACGAACATCGTATCAAATCAATGCGACTAGGTAAAGACGTATGCGAATTTAGTTCTTCATCCCATTGACTTTTGTCAGCCCTGGAACAGACGCTGCTGCTGGTGCAGCAGCAGCCTTTGCAGCTTGTTCCAATCTATACCAGAATCGCGTTTTCTCGAATTCTTATTCTGGACCAGCAACCCTTCAGAATTCCACATATGCAGCCATACTTCTGCAGCATGCACAGGCACTGTATACATTCGCTACAGATTCTAGCAAGGTTGTATATCAAGATTCTGTTCCCGAAGCAGGCGATGCATATCCGTCCTCAGGGTTCGGTGATGAACTTGCCATAGCAGCGTTGTTCCTGTCTTGGGCGACAAACTCCTCTTCACTATACGAGGACGCAGAATCTTACTATTCGCAATACAATCTAGCTGGCTATAACGGTGTTTTCAACTGGGACACAAAAACTCCTGGAATTCCTGTATTATTCGCACAGGTTGCGCAAGCAAATCCTACTTTTGGCAACATGTCCTCTTGGCAGAGCCAGGCCGAAACGTATTTCGACAAGGTCGTGTACGGAGGTGGAAATGGTTATACTACAACTGGTATGGTTTCTCAATTTACACATGTGCTGGTACTTCATAGTTCGACAGGTGGTCTTTTGTACTACACGGGGGACTCTGACAATGCTAGCATGAACCCAGCGCTCAATGCAGCCATGCTGCTCAATCGCTATGTCCCACTTGCCTCAACGCAGACGAAGAAGCAAGACTACTATGTAAACATTTCCGTCATTCCGTTTTGCTAATTATTCATCATACACCAGAATTTCGCGAAGAACCAAGTTGACTACGCTTTGGGCAAGAATCCCATGTCTGGTAATGTTTACCTTTGGACATAGGTTGTCTCCCTAATACATCATTCGTAGCTCCATACATTGTCGGCGTCAACCCCAATTCGCCGCAGAACCCACATTCGGCGATGGCGAGCGGTGGCAATAACATCAGTGATATAAACAATGACCCTCCTCAAGAGACTTATGTGTTGTACGGTTCTGTGATTGGTGGCCCCGACAAGTATGACCGCTACTTCGATATCCGCGCCGACTGGCCAGAGACGGAGGTTCGTTGACAGATTGGTGACGTTGTGTTGGTCCTTATTCATTTCCAGCCTGCCCTGGATTACAATGCCCCCATGTTGACCCTTGCCGCTATGCACGTCCTCAATGATACCTCGGATCCATATTACACATCCCTGCAAGCTGGTGCTTACGAGTCCAAACGACCGCAGGGTATGCCATGTGACGCAGCATACCAACAGGGTTGTACTGGCCCTCAACTTAGTCAGGCTGGACAGATCGCGATAGCAGTTGTTGTTGGAGGTGCCGGTGTTGTCATCTTCTCCCTGGTTGGGTGGTGGGGGTGGTTACTATATCGCGGAAACTATGATCCATTCTATTAGTATTGTATTCAACGTTGGTACGGAACTTTTCAGACGGAATCTAAAACCGAGCCAGGTATAATTTCCGGAAACATAGATGTTATGTCATAGTGCAAGTGTCTAAACGGTCGGCCCTCGGCCTCGTGAAGGGCGCCTCTATCGATTCGAGTAATAGATGGATGATGTGGCGTTATCCCATAGGTGATCTAACATGCGAGTGAGTCATTCCACACTTTTCAAATGGTGTTTTTAGTATGTCGTGCACACGATTCAATAAACCTATGCGGTCGAATAAGCACATCGACAAGGGAAATATTAATCGAGTTACCTCGAGCACATAGCGTTCCTCTTCCTTCAAGGACTCAAGGTAGTCGCCTGCCGACTCTCTTGTCATGTTTTCATTCTTCACCAATGCACCTACCAAGGCCTCGTAGACGTCTGGAACGGGCCAGGTGGGTCCACACAGATAGAACACACCGGCCTCGTGTTTCAACTCTTGCGCGAGCACTTTGGCATCCTCCAACATCTTGTGTTGAATGTAGACCTTCTTCGGGCCGTCACGGGAGAATGCTAGACCCGCCCTCGTGATGGTCTCATCAAGAATGTAGGCCTCTATCTCCTCGCCATAGAGGAATTCTTGGTGTTGGTGACGAGAACCGAAATAGTAATATGTTCGGCCGACTTTGACGCCCTGATGCGCAAGCCATGCACGGTGTTGGAGGAAAGCGCGGAAGGGTGCGGCACCAGTGCCAAGGCCAGCCATGATGATAGGTTGACTGTCATTGGGAGGTAACTGTCACAGTATTAGGAGGGGAAAGGAAGAGTGGCGAGTATCTTCACCTTCATGACGCTGGGCTTGATAGAGACCGTCACCTTTTGCCCAACCTTGAGTCCCGCCAGGTATCGCGTACATTGACCATAGCGGCTATCCCCTAGCCAAATGTTCAGACCCCTCCAATTACAAAAGGCAGTAAAATGGCTCACCGTTCGTGTCCGTCCACTCGACTGCGACGACTAATAGGTCAACGCGATCGCCGACGACACTCTGCGCACTTGCGATACTGTAATGTCTAGGTTTGATTTCACCGATCATCTCACAAAGTTTCTCGATGGATGGTTTTGCGCTGGGATACCGCCTAAGAATGTGTGCGAAGGTGACTGTGTCCTTTTCGTTCAACTTTTTGAAAGTTGATGAACCTTCAGGCGAACCAATGAATTGCAAGGCAAGTTTCTCCGTAAATTTGCCAGCATGCTGTGCGAGGTCGGTGTAGAATGATTTGGGTGGCTCTCCAAGGAGATCGACTTGCTGCTGGAGAAACTGGAATACAGTACGACTGTGCATTTTCTCCCCCCCATGAACAGGGAGTGTAATCACCCGGTCAGGATCCAGACCATACCATCCACAAAAGTCTAATACGTCATTTGCGTCATTCCAGCCGTGTACGCCGAGCGCCTCTCCGATGGCGTACTTGAGACCTGTGCCTTCGGTGTTGAATTCGAGGTGGAACACATTACGGTCGTAGTCAAGAGGGGTAAGGCGGCGATTGACGGTACACGTCACCAAGTAGGTGCGTTCAGAGAGCTCAGGATGAAGGAACGGGATTTGTGGGAAGTCTTCAGTCACTGGCAGTACAAGCGGAGGTGTGAAAACAGAGGGAAACAGAACGTGCTTAGCAGCCTCGGCCCAAGAGTGGACCGTTGAGCCATTATAGATGGTCTGTCCAGAACCGGTATCGACTGCGATGGTATTGAACTCGAATTTCCTGAGCATAGGCGGGGTATTTGTGTCTAAATGCAATTGGACGGGGGAATCTGCGGGTAATTCCACTTGAAGGAGCGAATCCCAAGTATAGTCATTGATTCTGCAGAAAGTATCTTGGCCTATATCGTCCGGAACTGGGCCCAGGGTAAATTTGTTGAGCAACTCCTTGTTGGATGCCTTGCCAAGATACAACCTTAAAAATGCAAGATAGATTACAAGGTTTTCAGCGGTATCCCTGGTCGCAGTGTCTTTGCATAGTTTTGATGCTATCATCTCCGCGTCAAGAGTATACAGCCTTATTCTTCGCCGCAAAACCGATGCCAACACTTGAGCAGGAATACTCGCCAGCAAATCAGTGTCTGACCAAGATGTGATAACGAGGACAGTCGAATCAGGCTTGGCGCAGTCCAGGACGGTATGTGACCCGAGCAATTGAGGTTCGATGATACACAAGAAGTCTACCATGCCTTTGCCATTCAACGGTAATGCAAGGGAGATGGGCAAAGAGCTGTCACCGCCCTTCTTTGGGGAGAGGATGATGCGATCCGCGGTAAGCCCACCCACTCTACTGAAAACGTCATGGTCAGTCAGTCGACGTACAGAAACTCCAGGAGAAAGAGTCTCGGTGATGAGCTGATGGAAGAAACCGAAATGATTCGATGGAGTCCTGAGAAAGACAAGATTTGTCCGCGCATTTTCCAAACCAAGTTCTATAGAAGTATTGCTGAAAAATGACGCCAAGTGGGAGCAGAATTGAGTGGGGTCAGACATAAATTCTTTTCCTTTGTCTGGGGTGACTGGGTGGGAACGGATTATCGGGCCTGAGCCAGTGGGTTCGTAGAGCGATGCGAATACGTCGGCAAAGAGGGGACCACGAACAGTCTCTTGGGGAACGTCATCAAAGACATGGATTTCTTGCGCAGTAGGTGGGATAATTTTCTGGAGATCATCGGCAACCCATGGACGCAGGACTCTAACGATCACGGCTGCTACCCCCGCAGTTCTAGATACCAAAGCTTTAGCGATGAGAGCAAGCTGGCCGTTTAAAAGGACAAAGACGGTGCGTGCGTTTTGATCGCCAACGAATTCGAAAGGTGCATAGCCAGTCATACGGACAGCTTCGGATATGGGCAAGCCGGAAATGTCCTTTGAATGGTTCAGAACAAAATTATGACCAACTTCACGAGCGGCACTATGGTGATCAAATATGTGCACCACATGCCAGTTGGTGAGCTTGTATGCCAAGAGAGCAAGGTCAACTGATTCTTGTGGAGTGGCGGAGAGTATGATTGCCAGAGACTCTGGAAAGATGCGGAGCGACGTGGAAAGCGGGGAAAGTGTGGGAGAAAGTGTGAATGCATCTCCAATGGGGGTGACTGCAGGAACGTGGATGATTAACCTGCTGCAAGGAGAAGGAGGGGGAAGATGAGTTAGAGAAGCTGCCATCGTTGCCAGGCCAGTAGGAGTAGTGTATGCAGTGAGGATGGAACCATGAATGGTATCCTGGCTGGTACCTTCGGACAAGCGGCCGACGAGACCAAGGCCAGCGCCAGGCCGCGTCTGAAGAGGGACGACGGGGGCAGAGTGTTCGAGCGAGGCAGCCCATGCTTTTGTGAGGGTTCCAAAGCCAACCTGCTCGGCGACGTCGTAGACATAGACAGCAGAACTTGAGGCAGCGCAGGAAGCAAGAAACTCGATGAGGTCTGATGCAGAGCCCACTTGTGGGGGTGCCCCGGAGAGAAGGGATTTGGTGTCGTCGGAGGGGGCGACGAGGGTGGGCGTAGGCGACATGCAGGGAGTGACCGAAGCCATGGTGGTGGTCGATTGGTAAGGAGTGTATGTCGGACTGTGCGACCCGATCGTGCAATATCGGATCACGTGTTTCAGTACTGTACAACGCTCTACTACTTGTCTACTCCCGCACGGTATTGAACAGCCTGTCGCCCTGTGTAGGAAAACCATCAGCGGTGATTCGTACCAGCACTACCCGCTACTCACCGTGTCTCCGAGTCCAGGCGAGATCAACCCATCCCGCGTCAACTGTGGGTCCACAGCAGCAGCCCAGATCTGGAATACCAAGCACTCTAGTTTCTGTCAGTAGGAACGGGATTGAGCCGTTACCTCTAGATCGGGATAGTTGGCCTCAATGCATGCCAGACCAGGTTCCGACGCGAGCACGACGAGTAGCTTGATCCTGCTCACTGCGCCATGTGACCTCTCGCACCGCTGCTTGAAGGGTGATACTCACAAGGAACGCCCCAGTCAAGCAACATGGACAAGGCAGCACACGCTGTACCGCCAGTAGCAACGAGTGGGTCCAAGAGAAACACTGCATCGACTGGCGGAACCGGTGGCAACTTGGAGTAGTCTGTCAGCCCAACCTCAGCATGAATACAACTCCACAGAGTGTGGTACGCACACTCGACTGGTTGCAAAGAAACCTTTTCCCTAAATATACCAAGATGGTAGACGGGTGCTGCACTACGTGTTCGTGAATAGATCGTAAAGAGTTCATGACACAGGTTCACATACGGGAAAAGCTTGAGGAGTGCATCAGCCATACCCAAGCCAGCCCTAAGAATGGGTGTCAGTCCGATTCGCGGTTTAATGACTGTCCCTGTGAACGGCCCAACGGGGGTGTCCTATTGGCAGGGACCGTCAGCACCAGACAGTAGGAGCAGCACAGTGGTCACCCCATGGAACGGTTCCTCCTCGAGATCTCTCGAGGCCTCCACTCCCAACACAAAGCTGATGTCGCAGATGCCCTGTCTTGTTCCTCAGCACCCTTCGTCGCCGTGATGATACAACTTGCCTCGCGGAAATCCTTGGGGCTGGTCGTCGCTAACCGTAGCTGTGACAGCCGTGCATTGACAACCGGGTGTGATAAAATGTGTCGCTTTCCTCCCATCACGATAAGGACGAAGAGTAGTATTTCCACATTCAGTACTACTACCACTAGCTCAGCGTCTCTTGTACTCGCAAGGCTTCAACACGCGTCCATTAGACACAAGCGTCGACCACTCTTGTTCTGATATCACTGCTCTTGCTACCTTTTTGAATCGAAAGAGCGTAAAGTGACTGTTGTGGTCGTCCTGTGAACGTGTTACTCGGCCATCGACGACATGGATCACATCTACCTTTTGCTGAAGCTTGAAGCCAATAGTGCTGATCAACGACACGAACTTGTCCGCACTCACAAAGCGGCTCGCAACCTCGGCGATCATCAACTCACCCCTGCCAGCTCTGTAAGTCGTTCAGTTTGATGACCAACACAGGTTGCGCACTTTGGTCTAAGAATTCTCCATGCCTCGCTAATGCACCTCGGCCAGTTGGTACTCATGAGGCTGAGGGCACAGACGACGACGTCAACGACCTGGGCTTCTCCCTGAGTAGCTTCTGTTGACTGTGGTTCAGTTCCTGGTAACGGCACATGAGAACAAATGTCCGCCTCGACGACATGGGCTCCATCAGAAACCAGATCGAATGATAAAACGACAAAGCTCTTTGGCAGGAGGGCCCGGGCGAGTGCAGCGTCTCCACATCCCAAGTCTGCAATCACTGTTCGAGGGGGATACGATGATAATTCCGAAATATAGTACGAGACAGGATTTGATGGCCAGGACTGTACTTGACGTCTGAAGCCGACGTGGTACTGCATCTGAGTGAGCTCGCGCTTGGATCGTGATCGTCGACACTGACATCTTTGAACATTTGGGGGTCGTCCTTGATCATCCTGACTGCCTCGGCACTGCTTGACTTGTACAGAGATTCGTTTAGCATCCTTTATTAGATGGTCAATCTAGCATATCTCTACAAAGGCGAGAACAGACCTGAACCGGGCCCCATCCAGGCTCTTTTTGAAGCCATGCTGGAGTGAGGTCAAACCCTGAGCAGACCGTTCGCGTTCCTTTGTGGGCTGAGATGCATGTCTTTCTTTCTTCTTTGCCGTGGTCCTGCGCGAATTTGCTTGCTGATCTCCACCAGAAGGCTTGTTGGCTTTTGCTTTTCTCTTTTTCTTCCATGATTCACTTCCCGCGTCGTCTCCACCGAGAGAATCTATCAGCTTGTCGAGGTTGGCCTGGGCATCGCGAAGTAGGTCCTCCTCCGAACTAGTGGCGCGTTTGCGCTTCTTCGATTGCGAGGTGGAGACTGGGGCGGATGGCACAGACCAGCCAGGGACATCGAACAGGGCTGGCATCAGCGACGTTGCTGTAAGTGATCACTACCACTGCACGGAGTCACGAGCAAGACCATCGACGATTCCAACGCGGACGTCGCATTTTCACTACGGCTTTCCATCACACACTACACTCGCAACCATCATGCATCGTGTTGCACAGGTATAAAGAGTCCTCTATTCCTGGTTTACACGCCTGTTCATCAGCCATCTCCCAGGTCGTGATTCACTCTCACCATGAACGACACAGCGGAGACTATACCCCTCTCTGCGAGTCCAGGAAAGAAGACATACAGAATGAGCGAGTCCCGAACACCGCCCACTTCTCATCCATTATCGGGGACTATCATACGACCTCAGTCTCCATTTCTTTCTCAGGTGACCCCACGTCGACACACCCGACCAATGCAAACTCTAACTCAATTCTAGGGTGGTTCTTCTTCTTTAGTGTCTGCGAGTCTCGGCTCCAGTGGGAATCCAAGGTCTAGATCCATGAAACATTTATTTCCTTCTACGGCTGGGATGGCAACGGTAGATGGTTCTCTTCATCCTCACCCTTTTATACCACTGAGTTTATCCAGCCGCCGACCTCTGCCTCTCCTTTGAACTCAAAGGCTACAGAAATGGCTGCTTCAAAGAACTCTGCTCAACGTCCATCATCATCCGTGAGTCAGCTGGCTCTCACGCTGTTTGGGCAATGCGTTTCATCTTGTCCATTCAGAGCCCAGAAAACGTGAATGGCACGTCATCTCCGCTTCCAGCAGACGCACCTGTCTATGTGTGTTTGGATATGCTCTTCATAGATCTCACTTTAACGTGCATGTTCAGGAAGAACTAACACTCCTTCATGACACTGTGAATGATCCCAAGGGTCGCAGCCGGGATCATGAGCTGCGAACAGCTCCCATAGTCACCCGCGATGCTTATGTTGCCGCAGGATATAACGATCGCACGACACAATATGGCGTCCTTGGTCGTGCCCTGAATATATTGTATGTCGTCACTTTGCCCTGGTATTCCGGTCTGATACCTTGAATTTTATGTAGCAATAGATCTCAGGCGTATCCGCCAGCAGACCCACGACTCTATGTAAATACGGTGAGGATACTATGCAAATATTGCGGAAGGCGTTCAACCTCTTGGATTCACAGAATTCCCCATTTTCGGCAATCGTCTGTGGAGTGCAAGGATCTGGAAAGTCCCACACCGTCTCAATTCTATTGGAGAGCATGTTTATTCCGAACTTGCGCTCTCTGGGATTTTTGCAAAAACCACTGTCTGGACTTGTCCTTCACTTTGGTGAAGGTGGGCCCGGTGCCAGGCCGTGTGAAGCAGCGTGGGTAGCCATGTCGGACATGCCTGAGGTGCAGACCCCCAGAGTCAAAGTCTACGTATCGAGGTCATCTCTCAAGACGATGACAGCTGTCTATGCCCCTCTTGGGCGGAACGTAATGGTCGAACCGCTTCTCCTCAGAAAGGATGAACTTGACGCGCAAGCATTCCTCTCAATGATGGCCGTTGGTTCGTCCGAGTCCGCCCCGCTTTACATTCAAGGGATCTTGGTAAGCAAACATCGATTGCTTCGTTTTCCGGAAGGACTGATGAAAGTCAGACCATCCTCCGAGATCTTGGAGAAGATTTCTGTTACGATGAATTCATGAAACGATTAGAAGAAAAGAAAGAATCGTTCAATCTTGCGCAGTTGACCGGGTTAACGCAACGCATGGCTTTACTCACGTCATTTCTGGATACCCGCCCTAGCAGCAGCGCACGGACTAGGACCGATCGTTTTGCGGCTGGACAGCTCACCATCGTCGACCTCTCCGACCCGTTCATTGACCCTGCATCGGCATGCGGAATGTTCGAAATTATCACCCGTCTTTTCGTCAGGGCAGACGTCAGAACTGGCAAGATCCTCGTGGTAGACGAAGCCCATAAAGTGAGCATAAAGCCTTTCCATGCGTCCTCTCATGCACATTTGTTTCAGTATCTTTCTCCCCACAAGACCGTATCCGGTCTCACAAAGTGCCTACTGACGCTTGCACGAGAGCAGCGCCACCTCGCTATGCGTTTAATCATCAGCACGCAAGGTAGACGTCTCTCTCTTTCGAAAACTCCCTTCCTTTAAACGCTTACCCTCAGAACCCACTGTCGTTCCGCCGGTCCTTCTTGATCTCTGCACCGTCGCTATTTTACATCGTTTCTCCTCTCCATCCTGGTGGGAACATCTGGCCAAACACGTCTCTGCCGATTTTTCTGCAGAAGATGCGTTTGATCGCGTGGTCAAACTCGAGGTGAGATCTCATTCTCAAGTATTCTCTAGCACTCATTCAGCGATGTCGTGCAGACCGGGCAAGCTATCGTGCTTGCGCCATCTGGCTTTGGCGTATTTCCGGACGGGCCACGAGATTCCGACCCCCGAGGAACGAAAGGAACTGCTTCCAGCCAAATGCCAAAAGTCAATCAATTTGGCAGGCGATATATATTGATGAAGACGCGCCGCCGAATTACAAAGGACGGTGGTGCTTCCATACTCGTCGTAGAGGACTGAATGGCATAATGTAGTCACGGTGATCAATTGATCTGGCATGTAATGTTACACTCTACAGGCATTACACAACAGTTACATGAGCGTTAGGATACAGTGCGTGAGGTTCAGTTGGAGGCTGCAAGATCGTGCGTCCCTCGCCATATTACGCTACGCACAGTTACATCGTCTCGGAAGGGGTAGGAAGAAAAGTACATGCCATGAGGAGGTGTATCGCGAAGAGGCATGAAATCCTGCTCGTGGACTCCAGAATAATATGAAACGAAACGGTCTGGGCAGCACAGCAAATAGAAAATCCAACGGGCGACCAGGTCCGCAGGACGTCTATTGCAGGATGCGAGGAGCAATGAACGGATTACTCAACACGCATCGGGCTTCCCGGTGGGACGATGTTCTGTGCCAATGGATTCATGACTTTTGGTTCCCTCTTGTTACGACGACCAAGCAATGTTGCACCGTCTATATCCAGTTCGAAACCTTTAGGGCCGCCGGCGCGGCGGCCGCGATCGCGAGGCCCAGCGCGTCCATCCCATAAATCTTTGTCAATAACATTGACAATTGCAGGAGCATTGGACAGATCCACGCCCCGTGCTATGACTGCTTTCGTATCGGCCAGAACCCCACCATTAACCTGACCTCGGCGATGGCGAGCCTCCTTGAGGAACATTTCGTCATCTGCATCACCATCTTCGTCATCCTCGTTGAGTCCGTGTAAGAACCCTCTCGGTCCTGCGCCACCTCGCCCATTGTAAGCGCGCCGACGCGCTCCCTCTTCTTCCATGCGATGTACGGCGTATGTGATATCGAAGGCCTCTTTCAAAGTCGCCAGCCCAGGGGACCTCGCCGATTCAATTCCACCATGTGCAGCGGTCAGGAGAGGAGAGTCAAGCGGTGGTGTTCGGGCGTATGAGCTAGGAGTTGGTGTAGGTAGGACTGAAGCTGTGCTACACCAAGGGTGTTCCAGAAATTCATCTATGGTATAGCGTTGAGCTGGATCCACACACAGTAAGTGCTCTATGAGGTCCTTTGCTAGAAATGCGATGAGAATTGGGTTCGATGTAAAAACCAAAAAAAAAAAAACCTGGAGCGCTTATGTGATCCCAGAAGGGGCTCAAGAACGTATAATATCCTCTGGCCACCTTTTCAGTCAGAACGTTGATGCTCTCGTCATAAAATGGAGGGAAGCCGCAAAGAAGTGTGTAAAGGACGCAGCCAAGCGCCCACATGTCGACGCTCTTGGAATAGCGTTCATCCTTGACGATTTCAGGAGCGGTGTAGCCAACAGTCCCACACGGCGTCATGGTCTCCTCGTTCCACACTACCTTCGATAAGCCAAAGTCAGCAATCTTGACTCGCCCGATACCACCGCCACCAATTCCAGGTATAAAGTCACCCTCATCTTCCTTGTCCTCATCATATGGACGCCGTATGAACACCTTGGAAGGGATTATGGGTATTCGTTCGAACAAGAGATTTTCTGGCTTGATGTCCCTGTATGAAAAGGATTGACAACGATAACGTCAGCTTGAGTCTATGGAGTAGCTCACCGATGAACCACACCACGCTCTTCGTGTAGGTACCGGATACCTTGGGCAACTTGCAGGATGACGTGCCTTGCCAGATTTTCGCTGAAGTATGTAAGTTTAACGATTTGATGGAACAGCTCCCCTCCCTCCATGACTGGAATAACACGTGAACTGGGCTGGTTAGTGGGGATATGACTGCTTACGTTCGAGGACGAGGAAATAGTAATCCGGAGATTCGGAGAACGAGAGTAACTTGACTATTGAAGGGTGATTCATACCCCGCATTATTTGCACCTCTATAAACTGCTAAGAATCTGCGGTCGACTCCGGCTGGCCAAACGTACCTTTGAGAATATTTGCACGCTTGAGGTAAAGAGTGTGTATCAGTGCCACAGTATAAGGCTTGGAACAGAAAGGAGGGATGTCACCTCTGTGATGCGCGGCTTATGCTTAAAGTGGGGGCTGAGATATTTTTCGCCGGCCTTACAGAGGGACGATATGGTGGATAGATGATATGTGTGTACGCGAAAGACCAGGATGTGAAAGGGGAGAGGGTGGGGTAATATGAACTACTGGAAAACGGCCTCTGGTGTGGGTACTTACCTGCGATGCATTCAGTTCGTGTTTCCGAACCACTTTGACTGAGTGACGCATTTAGGCAAGAGTCTACACTAGCGTCGATGTACTCACCAGCTACTTTCTCGCCGGTCAAGAGGTCGATCGCCTTGTAGACGTTCGAAAAAGCTCCGCTGAAACGTAAAGGATATGTTTATGATCGGACACGTGTGCGATATACACTGACTCTCCCATCTGAGACACGAGCTTGAAGTTTTCTAGCCCCTTGTACGTAGGCATATTGGATTTTGAATGGCGACCATCTGATGCAGCGGCCATTTCTCCTCTTGCTTCAGCTTCGGGAGGGTGCGAGTCTTTAGGTTGCTCAGACGAAGTTGTTGCAGACACTGAATACTGTGGTTGTTTTCCCGTATTCGATAGCTGCGACGGAGATGGTTTTGTGTATTCCTGGACGTCTGAGTCAGGCTGGCGAATATTTTGGTGTTTGCGGATGAGATCTGTCAACGTGGAGGTTGGGGTCGGAGTTGAGATGGCAACTTTCCAAATAGGCGAGGAAAGACACACTCTTGAAGGCGGTCACCACTGCGGGCATTGTCGCTGTTGTCGACGACGACGACGACGGAGATGGTGGAGGTGGAGAGAGGAAGGTGGAGGGCGGGTGGGTGTATGCACAGCTCGTCCTTTTTGTCATCGCAGCTGTTGGAGCACCGCCGCCTGACGTCATACACGCTGTTTTCCTCCTCCTGCCTTTTTTGGAGTGTGGGAACAGAAGTGTATAAAAACTAAAAATAATGAAATAACAACGTTATTTCTCCGTTGCAACGAGTATAGCATGAATATCTATCAGAGCATAGTATCACTGACCCTCCCCCTCTCCCTGTCTCGCGGTGGTGTGTGCACCAGCAAAAGGTTCTGCACGGGCGTGTACCCTACCAAACTCACCGTGCTATGCTTGTGCCTGAGCACCGGGATCTCACGCGCACCTGCTTTCGGCGTTGCCTGGCCTGGATGACCTTGAGCCCCAAGGGAACCAACCCCGTCGATCCTCGAGGCCACCTCCCGCCTGCCTCCTGGATCATGCCATTCTTCGTCCTGCAATTCGCTTGTGTTCGGACTGCTCGCGATGACGAATACCCCTGCAAACGTAGCCGCACAGCCATACAGGAACGTCAGCATTTCGTGAAATGAGGCCCGACGGAAGTCTCCATAAAGTACCGCAGATCCGACGACAGCAGACAGCGTGAAAAATACAAATTGGGTTGGGATAACGATCTTGGAATCGAAGCGTTTCAAAGCCCGGTTCAGATATCGAATCTGGAGAACACCTGTGACAACGAGCACCTGCATTGGCGGATGATCAGTGCAGTCCCACACGCAGAATGGCCAGGCTAACTGCTAGGATGGGGTATGTGACCCATTCAGCCATCATTTTCACCCATTCCTTTGTTAAAAGTGTGGAAATAGCTTTGGTCGATAGCACAGTAAAACCACCTGCCTGCGAGTGAGCCGCGATCAGATCGCGCGAATGACGAACCCCTACCAAAAAGAGCACATAGACCGACGTCGATCACAACCACACGCTTGCCCATGTGACCCTCACTCAGAGCGCCAAGGATGACCGCAAGCACCAGATATGTGATTGAAAATATCACAAAAGGACGCTGTGTCATGGCCTCGATTAGAGCTTCGGGTGTTAATACGGGTGGTGGGCCATCTGACGATGGGGAAGAGAACACCACGGTTGTCGCGCCAATGATGGCAAGCATGATTCCAAACACGTCACGCTGTGTACACTCGTTCAGACCGCTGTTATCAAGTCGCACTAGATGTACCTTACCGGGCGGAAGCGTTCATTCAAAAGCAAAGGTGCAAAGAAACAATTTGCGACCAAAGCAAACTGGAAAATCGGTTGGGATGATGGTGTTGAAGGTTAAATGGTGTCCTACCGTCCCAAGAGGTGCGACGATCGAGGCAGGGGCAAAGGCGTAAGAAATGAAGTTACCAGTTTCGCCAATGTTCATGAGAATAAAACCAGACCACCTACGTGAATAAGCTGGGTCACAGATTTAAAAGCGCACGGATAACAAACCATAGCCTAGAGCGCAGGTAATCGCTCTCTTTCCCATCTTCAGGGAAAGCTACGATCTTGCGATGGTTCGTTCGACCATTTCTGCGGGGGAATGCGTCATCGACTGAGCTATCGGAGACATTTGCGCGAGGACTCGACGAATCTGAAGAACCGCCGCCAAGTACTGACCGCAAGTGCGAAACAAAGGGCTGTTTCCGCCGGTGCATTATAGACCGTGCTGCAATACTGCTTTTCCGGCTCCTGGAATCATCCCCAGCTATAGAAGCGCTGTATTGCGCTAAACCGTAGGATGATGGAGAAGGTTGGGAAGATCGTTTGGGCAGGAGAGGCTGGGATTCGAACGCATGATCCTCTCCCGACGCCTGCTGACCTGCTCCAGAACGAGGAGCAGAGTCTTGGTGAGTGACATTCCTTCCGTTTGTGTCCCGTCCCGGTAGTCCACCCTCCCCTTCCGTATCCCGTAAACTGTTTTGGCGCTCGCGGTCGAGTCTTAGATGTGCAAGCTTTTGGAGGTTAAGGGCCAAGGATATCAGCACATTGCCCGCGAATGACACGGTGATGCCGACGACCGTCTGGAGGGTGAGGTGCGGTAGAACGATGCCTGGATCATCCGCAGACATCCAGGAGGACATTGTCGGGGACCTGCTGGGACAAGTGACTCGCGGAGGTAAATGTCAACCTATTATAGAAGGTTCTTCCCACGGCTACTCCTCCATACACTGACTGCAGACAAGCCTTGAATGCATCCATGCGCGCACAACACACAGCACATTCCTTTCCCGCTTTCCCTGTCTATTCATGTGCATTCATTGCAGATGACCAGGTCCTTGTTGGTGCTGGGGGTGGAGCCTCGAGAACCGGAATAAAGAACAAATTGGTACGCGCACCACACATCGGGACGCAGCACGTTCACATGCCCTACTAGAGACTATTCCGCATATTTGATGACCGGAAGCTTCACACTTTGAGTGAGCTAGAATTGGGAAAGGACGAGGACGCGCCAATGAGCATGGCCGCTCACCCGCAGGTATCACCCATTCAACACCTTGCGCATTCACGGTAATCTGTGGTTGCAGAGTGGGACCTTTGTGTGTGGAATCAACAGCAGTGCAAAAAGGTTGGAAAAGGGGGAGAACGAGAATTGTAGAAAGTTCTCGGTGAGCGCAGATGAGTACAAGTACTTCTCTCATTAGTCCATTGTTCGCCGTTAACCCAGCCAACAAGACTCACACAGCTTGCATCTTGCAGCACGCTCACATCCGGCAACGTAGAGGACTATCAGGTTCGTATGTTTACGAAGCAATCAACATCATATACCAACCCAACCCCTAGCGCGTGACCGTCCTGTCACCGAATGGCAGATATCTGCTAGTTGCTGGCGCTCAGGATGTAACGCACCATTCGTTCATGCTTTACAACCGTGCTTAACCTTTTCAAATCAGTTCTCTCTCCTCGATTATAATACCCTTCTGTCTGCGAGTCCCTCATCGACTAGCAAAGGAGAGATATACGACGCAGCACTCTCTTCATCCTACGTGAGTCAATACGCCTTCTCCTATGTCCTGGTTTCCCTATAAGCTGCATTGTCCCAGCTCTATCTCGCCACCAGTTCAAGTATTCTCGTATACGTTCTCCCCACCCATGATGACGACAAAACAACGCAAGATGACGGGCAGCCCATAGCGGATAATTCTCGGCTTAACATCGTCAAAACTATCGGACTTCCCTCGATACCCACAGTCCCCGCTGGATCAAATACCACGTTTCGTGCTGCACGGTGAGCCAATACGACCAGCATGCTCCGCTCTATTTACCACTTCTACAGATTGCACCCTGCACGCGGAGACGTCCTATATACCGTGGTAAATGTTTCCCTGCCTCGTGCCAAGCATGCAAAGCTTGCCAAAAAACGTGCATATATTTTGAAGTGGAGGCTCATCGAAAAAGATGGTTCCTTGGACGCCAGCATAGAAACAGTTCGAAGGGTCTGTGATGGTAATGTAACATGCTTTGATGTGAGGTGCGTGTTCGTTTTGGAACGTGTAGACCAGCAGGTAAAGTGGTTCTTCACAGCCCGAATGGCAGGCTGCTTGCATTTGGTGCATCTAACTACAGCCTCGGCATATTGGACTCGAACACGTTGACCGTGAGCCTAGACCGCACCATCCTGATGGTCTGTGACGTTGATATCAAGACCATTAGCTGCTGTTTTCCATTTCGAAAGCCCATGAGTTCCCAATCACCACCCTCCGCTTCAACCCTGCCTCGAGGCTGCTCATATCAGGTGGCGTTGACAGTTCGATACGCGTGGTGAGCATTCCTGAGGACATTAGGAACGACGAATGTTAGTTCCTTCCCCTACTTTATTCCTTGTGTTGACCTCGTGTTGCTCTACAGCGTGGAGAGCCCTCGTTGTCGTCATCATTGCGCTCCTCGTCATCATTGTCGCTGTTCTCATGCGGCGATGAGTGTCAACGACAGCCGTTCCTGGCGCTCACTCGGACATTTAATATTGGGTTCATCTCGTACCTTGTATTCGTGTGCGCATTATATTGTCCTAGGCTAGACCTGGATGGGTAGATTTTTGTTGATACACGTGGTTAATCATAGTCTTCCTCCTCCACCAGTTTCCGCTTGACACCGCTGGAAGGCGTACTCGTTTGCACCTCCTCCATTGCGTCGTCCGCGTTACTCTCATCGTCTTCATCGTCTCCGCCCCCTCCAAACAAGTCCGCCTCTTCACCATTTTCGCTACCTTCCTCCACCCCTCCAGTTGCGATGATGGGTGCAGGCGTCCCTGCCATCTCGATGTCTGTCGGGGTGACGGGCGCATTCGTGACTGGGATCGCGGTAGGTTCCATGTCGGCGTCGTCTTCCTCGTCATCCTGTGCTGCTGGTCCATCCTCGTCCTCGTCCTCTATCTCTTCGATTTCCTCGTCGTACAGTCTAACGGTCGGCGGGGGCTTGTTGGGCACGAGGTCAAAGTTGACAGCCGTCAACGTCTCTGCAGAGGGCGGTAACCGGACACCAAACACTTCGGGGACTGGGGGGAGTGGCGTCGCGTTCGTTTGCGATGCGAGGGAGGTGAGATACTAGAGTGTCGGTCTGGACACCAAGCAGTGGAGACAAGGGTGAAGACACACCTCCTTTGGTACTCGGCCACCGAGTTCCCATCCGACGCGCGCCTGTACTGCCAGCACCATGTCGTCCATCTCGATTTTGGACACGCCAGAGCGTCCGGCGTGTTCTGCGTACACTTGGGCATCGGACAGGACCTGGGTCGTATAGCGATGGGCAAACTCCAAGAGCTGGTGAAGAACGCCTGGTTGGGCATCTTGAACGGTGGGTGTTGAGGCGAGGAGGAGGGCAATTGCCCTGGCCGTTGGGGGCAATGTTTCAGAGGCTTGGACGCCCGGACGAGACATGTCAGTTATCGCTAGCCAATTACGGTACAACTACCAAAAGGGTTGTCAGCCAATCACTAAAAAAAGTATTACAGTGGAACTGGTCACGAATACAGCGTTGGACACCATCCAACACATCGTCTCAAACGACAGAGAAGAGGAATACAGACGAGGCTATGGAACGAATTGGATAAAGATCTAAAATATAAACGAAATCCCCATCCACAGACGACCAATATCAATCAGCATACAGAACATGTTTCTCCGCACTGTCTATCCAGTCACGTAGGGCCTGATCGCCCTCGAGTCCTACGAACTCGGAGTGGAGGCTGTCGCGGTACCGCAGGCCGGATATGCTCGAACCGAGGCGAGCTTGGACTTTGGTCATGAGTTCCGAGTGTGTCACTTTGGGATGAACACGGATAGCGATCAAATCATCCGTGACACAATCAAATATCTTGATCTTGACAAAGGCTATCTGAGGGTTACCCGCAGACATCGGGGGTGCGTTCAAGTTGGTTGTTGCTGAGGAATGTGACCGAGAACGTGTGGTGACGGATGGTTGCGACGAGCGTAGCGACGATGGCGACGATGCAGCATAGTCGGGCCATTGCGTGTTTGAGGTGTTCGATCCATGTGACACGCGCGAGATGCTCGGGTAACCGTTTGACCGTTCACGATAAGGGGATGGCAGTTCCCCATTCCGATCTGAGAGTGTGTCTGTTCGTTGGTGGGCGGTAGCACTTAATCTCAACTGGGGTTGTGGAGGTGGAGTGGGATCCTCCCCGTAATCCGAGTGGTCACTGGGATCATCGCGGTCGGACAATTTCATCTCACCAAGTGTGTCGCGTACTTCCTCTTCAAATTCGCGTGTGACCGCGGCAGCGTCGCCGTCTGCGCCTTCGGAAAAGAGAGCGCTAATTTCGTCATAGCGAGGTTCGATGTCGTTTTCAACATCGCCTGATTTTACTGAGAGGAAGTTGCGAATCAGCTGGTGCTCCAAGATGTAGGAAGCGCCGATGGTGTTTAAGTCGCAAAGTTTGCGGATGTACTGGTCAAGTTCCGTACGTCGGATGGCAGTGATTTCATCGTCGACTTTTTCTGTTGGGCCAGGCATGAAGGGTAGAATGCGGGTCGAGTCGGGTTCGCGACCGGCTTCGTGGGGAAATGTGCTGAGAAGGTTGACTTGAAAATCGTAAAAGTCGTTGTAGGATCGAAAGAGGACGAGCTGTTTGGCTTTCGGAAGGACGTGTGGATCGTGTGGATCATATGGCTGAAAGATGGCATCGACTCGAAACCAGTATTCTTGCATCTCGTAGTGGAAGGAGACGACGTCTGCCGAGAGAAGGATGCCGTCCGGTAATGGGACTGGGGAGGGAGGGTGTGGTGCAAGAGTGGGTGTGGGTGTGGGTGTTTGGGTGGTGACGGGAGGTACGGCGTCGGGTGGTTGGGGGAGAGTGGGCGACGTAGCTTGGTAGGGACTGTCCGGGATAGACTGGTCCTCGATGACGCCGAGGGGGATGCTGTTCTGTTTGTAGTTGATCATGGCCTTCTTCCAGTCCTCGACCTTTGGGAGGTCGCCACGGTCCATGAGAGCGTCTACATCGTCGATCGGGAGGTTGGATGCAGGGTCCCGGAGTTGGACAAAAGAGGCCGGAATTAAGCCAGGCCGGCCGAGTCTACCGATGGGTTTAGCGACGAACCACTCGCGATTGGACTGGGCGACAACCGAGATGGGATCGCCGGCCTTTGCTTCGAGCTCGTCCGGCCGTTCTGCGACAAAGTCGTGGAGGACGACGGCATAAAAGACGCGCGACTTTGCGGACCTTGGCTGTATGAGGGGGATGTTGGAGGTGCGTATGCTGGAGTACACGGAGGGTGTGAGAGAGGGGGGGAGGAGGAGAGGGGCACGTACGGAGAGGAGGTGTTGTTGAGAAACTCTTCAAAGAGGCTCTTTGGGACGAGACCGCGCGATCCCGTGACTGGGTTGTGTGCGTGGTAGTAGACGGCGTCGGTGTTTGGATCGCTGGTCACGTAAAAGTAGTCGCCCTTGTGGAAGGGGAGGTATTGGGGGGAAAGGGAGGGTGCGGATGCGATGGCACGGATAACTTTTTGTGGGGGGAGGGAGGGGGAGGAGGAGGGGACGGGGTGGGATATCGGGGTGGATATCTGCAGGCGGGTGTTCCCACTGCCCGTATTGCGGGACTTGCGCAGGGTCTTCATCATGGCGCACTCGACGAGCGGGCGACGGTTGTATGCGCTTTGATTATGTAACTGACCCAGGTCTCTCTGCGACGACGATGGCGGCGAGAAAACTACAGAGTACGTGCGCACACTCCCTCGTCGTCGTCGCCAACACCACCCACAGCTGAAATTGACCGCACCCTCAAGAAGGTCTCGGAGGGTGTCGAGCTCTTTGAGAGCATATACGACAAGATGCAGGCCTCCACGAACCAGACACAGAAGGAGAAACTTGAGACAGACCTCAAGACACAGATAAAGAAGCTACAGCGTCTGCGCGACCAGATCAAGACTTGGGTCGCAAGCAACGACATCAAGGACAAGTCACTTTTGCTCGAGAACAGGAGACTCATCGAGACTGTACGTCAATGGCCGCATCATCTGGAGTCTATGTCCAATTCTAAACTGACCTCTACCGTATAGCAAATGGAAAAGTTCAAGGCATGCGAAAAAGAAATGAAGACAAAGGCGTTTTCCAAAGAGGGCTTGACACAGTCTGCCAAACTAGATCCAAAGGCTCAGGAGAAACTAGAGGTCACCGCTTGGCTCCAACAATCCGTGGAAGACCTTACCCTGCAGGTGGAACAGTCCGAAGCACGGATCGAGTCCCTTCAGGGCGGTGGTAAGAAACGCGGAAAGGGTCAATCATCCACTGCTGGTCGTCTCGATGATCTCGAACATTTAAACGAACGTCGAAAATGGCACATTGGACGTCTCGAGCTCATCCTTCGCTTGCTTGACAATGGTTCCCTATCTACCGACCGCGTACTCGCCCTCAAAGAGGATGTATCGTATTTCGTCGAGAACAATACTGTCTGTCCTCTGGTCCATCCGTACGCAATGATTCTCATCCACTGCACTAGGAAGAAGACTTTGACGAAGATATGGGCCTCTATGACGAGCTTCACCTCGAGGAAGAGGAAGAGAAATTCGGTTTGGCCAACGACGACAATGATGGCAGCGACGACTCGGACGCACAAAGCGAAGGTAAAGCTATCTGTCTGTTTGGGCCCCGACAAGCCTAACTGGGCAACAGAGCCACCACAGAGATCGTCCAAGAAGCATGATAAAGACGAAGAAAGTGTCGCAAGCGGTAGCAAACGAGATGACAGCCCAGTTCAGAAGAAACCAGGGGTCGGTCTACAACTACGAAGTGCGTCTCAAACTGCTACTGTGCTCCTTTAGTTGAACGTCCATCCAGAGGCTTCACTAGCAACAGAGTGTAAGCGTTCTGTCCGCGTAGCGTGCATGATCAAAGTAACGCGGTGGATTCAGCGAAACCACCACCAAATCCAAATTTTGCACAACAGCCCATGTCTAGCATATTGAAGGCGGGTCTACCAGCTCCCCGTCCACCAGCAACGTTGCCTCCCATCCGTTATGCTACTGCCGCTGCAGCTGCGGTGTCTTCGACATCCACGACGACGATACCACCAACACCAACGTCACAGACGGCACCAAGCGTGTTGACGACCGCCGCACCCGTACCGCTAACGGCGCCATCAATAGCTCCTTCGCTATCACAGAGCATGCAAGAGACACAATTGCTGTCGTCGCCAAGCCTCACTCACCCTTCGGTAACGAGTCCGATGCTGTCGTCTGCGTCTGCATCCCATCAACCAGATGGGTCATTTTACTCTGGCCAAGATTCACCTGCAATCTCAGAGGCAGTTCCGAGTTCTCTGAGTGGGCCTGCTGCATCCTCATCTCCACAACGTACCACAATCCACAAAGGTATGCTGCTTGCTTCCGCGTGTTGAATGGAATTAGGTAAGAGTATTTGCAGAGCCTGTAACGTCACCTATACTACCAAGGGCTGCCTCGCCTGCTGTTCAAGTACGTTTCCGTCGATCACCTTTTTTAGAGTCAATGCACCCTAACGAGTGGCGTAAACAGGCGGTCGTGTCCCCAGATACTCAGCAGCCTCAAGCCAATGGTGCAACTCAAGTGACACAACTCACCGCACCACAACCTGCATTAGTTGGACCTTCTCCCCTTCCTCGGCAAGTACAACAGCCACCTACGCCTGGTCTCCCAGCACCTTCAAGCGGTTCTTCGCAGCCTTTGTCGTATCCTCCTGGTGTCAAAGCACCACTTTCTGAACCACCGTTGACCAGCCAGGAACACTCGAGTGCAGGAATGCTGCGACCACCTTCAGTGAACCATGCACAACAATCGAGTCGGCCAGCGACAAGTACGTTCCCAGGGTCCCTGTCAGATCTTGTTGCGTCGTTTGAGACCGTGAAACAAAAGGGTGAGTTGTCATGCGTGGTTGTAGACATTATTGACTGAGGTATTTAGCCCCGCACCGGATGAACAACCTGGGTGAAGTCCACAAGCTTTTGGAGGGTGGCTACACGCACGCTCCTCAGCCTGTCGACACGGAAAAGTAAGGCGGAATGTTGTGAGAGCTGCAACTGACTCGGTGGTGTACAGGTCCAAGTATTACGTCCCTCGACACCCTTTCAGCACGCCGTCGTTTTACCCCCAGACACCGCACCCCGTGTTGAGCTCGCCTGCGCTGTTCTCTCAGATTGATGTAGAGACATTGTTTTATGTCTTCTACTACCTTCCTGGGACATATCAGCAGTGGGTTGTTTCGACTGTGTCTCTGTGAGAAGAGATTTATTGTTGTGTATAGGTATCTTGCTGCCAAGGAGTTGAAGCGGCAGTCCTGGCGGTTCCATGTCAAGTATTTGACGTGGTTCCAACGACACTCTGAACCCCAGGCAATCACGGAGGAATATGAGCAAGGGGTGTATGTCTATTTTGACTGGGAGGGATCATGGTGCCAGCGCAAGAAGAGCGATTTCCGGTTTGAATACCGATATCTCTCAGAGGACTAGTTTTTTCATTTCCTTGCGCCTGTCGCGTTTGGTATTCAATGTAATTTCTACTGCAGTGTCGTCTATCATTAGCAACCGAGTTATTCTAGTTCGACGACAGCGCCGAGTGATTCAAAGGTCGACTTTAGCTTGTCCGCGTCTTCCTTTGAGAGATTCTCCTTGAGTACCTTTGGGACAGACTCGACAAACTTTTTAGCCTGAGAGTGCAATGGACGTTATTGGCAAGCATCCTGCGCAGTGACGGCACTTACATCAATGAGAGTAAGATTTGGTACGAGCGCCTTGACCTCGCGAATGATCTTTGGCTTAGCTGCGGTGTCAAATGACTTGAGCATGACATTGAAAATGGTCTTTTCCTTGGGTTTCTCCTGCAGACGAATGGGTCTATATGCGCACGTGCACCATTGTGTCTCACCTCGGCGACAGCTTCTTCAGCGGGCGCAGCGGGTACTGGCCCAGATGCAGAGACAGGCATCGCAATCTCTTGGATATTTAGCCGGGTCTATTGGGAATGTGTGAGAGTGCGGAGGTGTATCACCGCGCGTACTCGCCTTGAGCAACGAGACGAGGTCTGCTGCCTCCAAGAGGGACAGGTTGGAGATGTTGTCGACGATGTGTGTCAGTTTTGGGTCCGTCGCTGTCGTTGCAAGCCATCTCGCGCGTTGACGGGGCAGCGACCGCAGCGCATATAGACAGCGAAGGGACATGGTCATGCAGAGAGTGTTGTTGGTGTCTGTTTGTCCCTGGCTGCTTGGATCTTCTCTTTTGCCATGCTAATCCCGCGGCGTTCCCAGTCATGATAAAAGGTCGCTCCTACTCCTTTCCCACCTGCTCCTCATGTTCTCCCCAACATGGCTCGACCTGTGTCTTGCAGGTGTTGGTCTCCTTCTCGTCAACAAGATCTTGGAAAAGAAACGCCCCGCATTCCCCCCAGGTCCAAAGGGATTCTTTCTTGTCGGCAACCTCGCTGACATGCCCTCTGTCAAACCCTGGCTCACCTTTGCAAAGTGGGGTCGCAAATACGGTCAGTTCTCTCTCCTTGTCTCGTCGATCGCTCACCCCTTGCAGGCGACATCACACATGCAGAGGTGCTCGGCCAGCACATCTTTGTGCTCAACAAGGCCGAGGTTGCGATGGAGATGCTCGACAAAAAGAGCTCCGTCTACTCCGATCGTCCTGTCCTTCCTATGGGTGGAGAACTCGTTGGTTGGAAGGACACTCTCGTTCTCCTTCCCTATGGCGACCGTTTACGTGAATACCGCAAGAGCTTTGCACGCGTAATTGGTAGTCGCGCAGCAATGAATACTTTCCATCCCATTGAGGAAATCGAGGCCCATCGCTTCCTCCAACGCGTCCTTGCTAAACCTACTGAACTCGTCCAACACGTCCGTCACACTGCCGGTGCCATCATACTCCGCATCTCGCATGGATACGAGGTCAAGGAACACCACGACCCCTTTGTTGACCTTGCCGATCGTGCAGTCGATCAGTTTTCCAAATCAACAGCCAGCGGTGCTTTCCTGGTCGACCTCATACCCGCATGTACGTCCGTCCCCTCTGTCTAGTCATGTCCTTGATCCATTGTTTGTAGTGGCTCTTGTCCCCGACTGGTTCCCCGGTGCTGGCTTCAAACGCACAGCCAAGGAATGGCGTGCAACATTGGAAGAATTGGTTCAACGACCCTACCAGTTTGTCAAGGATCAGATGGTGCGTCAAACACCATTCAGTGAGACAAAGTAAAGTGACACGTCTAGGCTGCGGGTGTTGCTCCCGAGTCCTTTGTTTCCAACCTCATCGAAGGACGAACACTCTCGGACGAGGAGGAACACGTTGTCAAATGGTCATCCGCATCCCTCTACTCTGGTAAGTGCTCTTCACTCTGAGATGCGATCCGACTGACCCCTCGTAGCCGGCGCGGACACAGTAGGTGTGCCTGTCGTCCCATGCACGTGATGCTCATCTCTCTCAGACCGTATCGGCGATCTACTCGTTCTTCTTGGCCCTCACTCTCTTCCCTGACGCGCAGAAAAAGGCACAGGCAGAGATTGACGCGGTCATTGGCTCGGATCGTCTCCCGAACTTTGCCGACCGTGACGCATTGCCGTACATTGAGGCACTTGCAAAAGAAGTCCTCCGTTGGAATGCGGTTGCCCCTCTTGGTGCGTGCCCCGTCGCAGTCTCGCTCTCTGCTCACACCACTACAGGTGTTCCCCACCGCGTGATTGAAGACGACGTGCACGACGGCTACTTTATTCCCAAGGGCTCACTCATCCTGAGCAACGTCTGGTCTGGTCTGTCCTGCCATTTGTGACAATAACTGACCGCTGGACAGGTTCATGCTCCACGACCCACGGACCTATGCTGACCCAGACACGTTTAGGCCCGAGCGTTTCCTGGGTGAGAAACCAGAGCCTGACCCACGTGCCGTTTGCTTTGGGTTCGGAAGACGGTAGGCGTTCGTTTTTCGCTGGTAATGTATGCTGACACGCTGCCAGTATCTGCCCGGGTCTGTACTTGGCAGATGCCTCTGTGTGGATTTCGGTCGTCATGTCGCTTGCCGTGTTTGACGTGTCCAAGGTTATCGAGAACGGTGTCGAGATCACCCCAGAGATCGACCCATCGACGGGCACAATCAGTCACCCCAAGCCATTCAAGTGTGCGATCAAGCCTCGGTCGGCGAAGGCGTTGGAGCTGATCCAGCAGGACCCCGTGCACTCTGAAACGTCGTAGGATATTTGTTCTTATATGTGTTAATATTGAATATTCTTGCTTGTCCTCGGAGGATCGGACGCGTGACATGTGCCCGGTGATTACGGAGTTCTTGAGGAGATTATTCGCCGCGATGGCTAGTCTGTGTGAGGATCCGCTCCAGTGCGGACCGGATCGTCTCCGCAAACGAACCGTCTGAGAGGGATGACTCGGCCACTGCCCGCTCCAGCACGGGATATCTGGCTCGGTGTCGGTTCGTGCACAGACGAGCCAGCTCAACTTACCTGTCGACCTCCCCCATCAGCTCACGGTAGAGACCCTCCTGAGACTGGCTGAGCAGTTTTCCGTCCGACGCCAGTCGTTCCCGTGCAATGTCGTAGACGCGACTCTGTACACTCGCATGTCGCTCCTGTAGCAGTGTTTAGCACCCGTCAGCGCTGTACTGACCACCTACGCTGTGCTGAAACTCGGCCAGCAATTCTCGCCGCAGACGATCAAACTCGCCCGATTTTTTGAACCTGTGTTTGTTCAGTGCCAGTCGTCTGCAGAAGACAAACCACTCGCTCGTCAATCAGCTGGTCCGGATGTGACACCATCGTTTGGGTCAGAGTGGCTGTGCTACTCTCATGCTCCAAAACGATCTCCTCCTCCGAGCCGCGCAAGGACACTCTACTGAGCGTGCACCCGTCTGGGTCATGCGCCAGGCGGGCCGATATCTGCCAGGTCAACACTCTCCTTGTCCTCTGTCGTCGTGTTCAATTCCTTGCAGAGTTTAGAGAGCTGCGCAAGAAATACGACTTCTTTCAGCTCTGCCAAGACCCAGAGTTGGCCACACAAGTCACCCTGCAGCCCATCGAACGCTACCCAGACCTCATCGATGCCGCCATCATCTTCTCCGACATCCTCGTCATCCCCCAGGCCTTTGGTATGGAGGTCCTCATGAACCCCGGCCCCGTCTTCACAAAGCCACTCGACGTCCCTGCAGATGCCCAGCTCCTGCAGACAGATCGCGTCAACGAGAGACTGAAGTACGTGTTTGACGCCATCACCCTCACTCGCCAACGCCTCGCCGGTCGTGTCCCGCTCATCGGATTTTGTGGTTCCCCATGGACACTCATGTCCTACATGATCGAGGGCGGGGCGAGCAAGACGCTCCAAAAATCGAAAACCTGGCTGTTCAAATGGCCGGAAGAGTCCAAGGCCTTGCTCCAGCTCATCACAGCGGCGTGCATCGACTTTTTGGTCGGCCAGGTAGAGGCAGGTGCACAGGTACGCGTCACACCCTCCGTCGCTGCTCGTCCCAACGTGTCCCTAGCTCTTGCAAGTCTTTGATTCCAACGGCGGGGACTTGGCCCCGCATGATTTTACACAGTTTTCGCTCGCGTATGCCGAGCAGATCGCACAAGGGGTGCGGAGACAGCTGCAGGAACGCCATCTCCCGTGTGTGCCTCTGACACTGTTTTCCAAGGGCGCATCGCCCGCGCTTGCAGCCACAGCACAGTACGATGTCATTGGTCTAGACTGGAAAGTCGATCCGAGAGACAGCACGATCCCACCAGGCATAGCCCTCCAAGGAAATCTGGACCCTGTCGTACTCTACGGCGGACGGGACGCTATCGAACAAGAGGTGAAACGGATGTGCACCGAGTTTCGCACCGCTCGTGCAACCACCGGTTGGATCGCCAATCTGGGTCATGGCATCACGCCTGGCGTAGACCCAGACGATCTCCGGTGGTTCTTTGAGTGTGTACACAAATACTCGAGAGTAGACGAAAATCAAGAGGTGTAATTCCATTATCTCATCGACTTATGCTGCGTAGGTCTATCATCGAGTCGTTGATGTACACAAGGACAGGGCAGTGCGGATGTGCGATATAGATGAAAATGCTGAACCTTGTACAATGCTAAAAGGTGTTCGTGATAAATATCCAACAACGAATGAGACAGCGCGAGCAGAGCCAGATTAGATGCAAAAACGATTACGTGCGATGCGGTGGACCCGCTATGCTACAACATCAGCAGCACTAAAGCTGCTCCTCCTCCGTCTCACAGGACGTGGTCCAGGTCGTTGCGTAGCTTTGGATGCAGGAACGACGACAGCAGATGCCCCGTTCGTCATCCACGCATTCGACGACGGCTTTGACTTGCCTGCAGCGATCTCCGCCAGGGTATTCGTTGCATTATTCCGCTTTGCCAATGTAGGTAGTCTCGATGGCGTCGGCGACGGTGGAGGCTGGGGAACCCGCCGCGACGAGGGCGCACCAGTCGCTCTGGCCGCCGTACTCCGCGTGGTCGTCCCCGCAGCCAGCCTTGGTATCTTGTTGGGCGGTTGCATAGACGTCTTGGTTGCAGTCGTCGCAGTCGTCGACGGTGGCTTCCGTTGATTCGCTGCGGCCGCAGACCTCAGGACTCGCGTCGGTCGCTGCTCCGACGCTGTCCCTCTTGCACCTGTTTGTCGCGTGGCTGTCTTGGCACGTTGCCGTGTCACTGGCGGTGCTGCCCCGAGGGCAGGAAGGGTATCGTCTGCCTCTCCTTCTTCTTCATCCGAATCCACCGCGACGCGTTTCGCCATGGGCGTCTTCCTCGGTTGCCCTGGAGGAGCGATCGCATGCGCTTTCGCTGCAGCGGCGACCACGTGTCGGCTTGGCGTCACGGGAGGCAAGGGCATAGCAGGAACTCCGTTGGCGATCGGTGTCACCCTACCATCTCCCATCTCTTCATCGTGCTCCGCAGGAGGAGTAACGGGCGTCACGACCGGTACTGGTACTGCAGTGGCAGTTTGCATCCGTTTTATTTCATCAATAGCCGTCCACTTTGCCCACTCCAGCTGCTTGAGGTACATGTATTGCTGTTGTGGGCCGACCACACTCCCTGGACGGACAATGCGCATGAAGGCGATCGCTTCCGACGCAGTAAATCCGTATTTCCAGATGAGGTAGGCACCGATCAAGGTGCCAGTTCGTCCGAGACCTGCTTTACACTGATGGATGATTGTTACCACGTGCCCGAGGAGTGACAAGAAAATCAAGAGGAAATGGCGCACATGAACAGCAATTACTCCACCGGTCTCTACTATAACGTCGGACATATCGATAAACGTCCGAACGATCTCGTCTGTTGGATTGGTGCCATCATCGAAATAGAGTTCTTGATGGTTTATGCCGCGATCGAGGAACAATTGTTTATCGTACAGCTCGGTGTTTAAACGAACGACGAGCTTTACGCCACGTTTCTCAAAGTAATCGAGACAGTTGCAAAAGGGGGTGGAGAGTTTGCGCTGGAGGGCGAGGTTAGTGGGGGATCGAGCAGGACTCGCTGTTCCTGGTCGGGATGGAGAGGATGGATCTGCGGCCGCTTGTTTTGCCTCCTTCTGATTCTTGACCCAAGCAGAGTCCACGGGCGATGCGAATGCGATAAAGTTGGGCGTTATCCAGTTCCAGTCGCCGTTCTCGACTTTCTCATAGAATTCGTACTCTTCGACATTGAACTCGTTCATATCACACAGACCGTTCTGCATAGCTTTCCACATCCCCCATAGACAGTCTTGGATGTTAAGATTGAAGTCAGACGGACCACGGCCGGCGTCACGAAAGGGCATGAACTCGAGTTCTGCGATGGGATGGAAGGCTTCCCACGGGGTCCGACGTTGGACGATCATCTGAGTGGAGTGAGAAGAGAGAGGTAGGTGTGGGGTGGAATACACACGACATAAAGTGCCATCAAGAGGGCTGCATTTGCTTTCCGCCGGGGGTCATCGGAAGAGTACAACACGAGGCGGTGGGCTTGTAGGTCCTTGTCCTGTCACCTGGGTCAGGGCGAGGGGATTGTTAGGCCAGAGGGCATACATACCTCGAGCAGTTCGTGGACAAGGATGCAGGCCTTGTAGACCATTGCGAGGTTGAGTGGACCCCAGTCCTGGAAGAAGGAGAGATAGAGAAGCTGGTCGTCGATCGTGAAGTAGTAGTAGGTGGCGTCATCGTCGGGGGAAGCAGAGGGACCACCTTTTGGTCTTGCACGCACGCGGGGTGTGCTGGATGTACCCTGTGACTGGTTGTTGAGTATGTGTGGGCTTGGTGGTGGGTGTGGAAAGGTTGTAAAGTAGAGTCTGTAGAGAGTGTGAGTACGACGGAGAGGAGGGAGGAGGAGAACATGCCTGTCGCCAAAGTGGCAGAGGGGTTCGCACCGTGGTGGCATTGAAGAGTGAGCGCGACAAGAACGAGCTGTGGCAACGTGCCTCGAGGACCCCTTTGGAAAAGGAAACAGGTCCCGTGATCGTCGCGTTCTATCAAAACAGACCACAATATAGATTATATAATAATAAACCCAAGCCTAGGGTTAGGGTCGCGTTGTTTGTCTTTGTTAGGGCACGCGTATCATCTCCCGCTCCCAGCAAGACAGTCTACACGCCCGACCATGCCCGACAATCAGATATTCAAGGTCACTCTTCACCTCTTCCTCCTCCTCCTCGTCCCGCTCACATGTCCCCTCTGCCAGGCCACCTACAGCGGCATACCCGTGTACGAAATGTGGGTCACCCACCGTTCTTTGCACACCCTCGTCCTCATCACGCGTAGGTTGTGCAAGGGCGTCGCAGTCATGCGGCGCCGCTCAGATTCATGGCTCAACGCGACCCAAATCCTCAAAGTCGCCGGCTTTGACAAACCCCAGCGCACCCGTGTCCTCGAACGAGAGGTCCAAAAGGGCGAACACGAGAAAGTACAAGGTGGCTATGGGAAATACCAGGGTCATCTCGCTCTCCTTTCGCATTGTGTCTCCATCCTCATCCCGCCACTCTATAGGGACGTGGATCCCCCTCGAGCGCGGACTTGCTCTCGCGAAACAGTACAATTGTGAAACAGCTCTTCGTCCCATCATCGAATTCCAGCCCGCTGCCAAAAGCCCTCCGCTCGCCCCAAAACATCTCGTCTCATCATCCTCCGCCACAAAACCCGTTCGACGTGCTGCAACATCCGCTACAGAACAAAGTTCCACCTTGATCGGGACCCGTTCACGCCGCCAGGCCGATGCAGAGGACAATTCAGAGCCAGATATCTTTTCCGAACCTGCCTCAGAAGATGGCTCCATGACATCCTCTCCCTCACGTGGCTCATCTAGTTCACGTACTCCCTCCCCCATCGCTGATACATATGACCAAATGGACACATCAGAAGATCGCAGGCATGGCGCGCGACGTAAACCACCACGACGTCACCATAACGAACGCGTGGATGACGCTTCCGAAGATGATATCGCTATACAAGCCAATGGCATCGATGACCCGCGCGCTTACAGTGACCAGATCCTCGAGTACTTCATTTCCGACACAAATCAAATTCCACAGATCCTCATCTCTCCCCCACCCGACTTTGACGCGAACATGGCCATTGACGACGACGGACACACAGCATTACACTGGGCATCTGCAATGGGCCGTCTCCGCATCGTCAAGTTACTCCTCACCGCTGGGGCCGATATATTCAAAGTGAACAAGGCTGGTCAGACTGCTCTTATGCGCAGTGTCATGTTTGCAAACAACTACGATGTGCGAAAATTTCCAGAGCTCTACGAACTCCTCCACCGCTCTACCCTCAACATCGACAATTACAATCGGACCGTCTTCCACCACATCGTTGACGTCGCCATGTCCAAAGGCAAGACACATGCAGCGCGCTACTACATGGAGACAGTGCTCAATCGCTTAGCCGATTATCCCCAGGAACTGGCTGACGTGATCAACTTCCAGGATGAGGATGGCGAGACAGCATTGACAATGGCCGCTCGGTGTAGAAGCAAGCGCCTCGTTAAACTCCTTATCGACCACGGAGCAGATCCCAAGATCGTAAACCGTGACGGGAAGAGTACAGAAGATTATATCCTCGAGGATGAACGTTTCCGGTCGTCTCCAGGACCGATTTCCCGGCATACTGCAATGTCATTTCGTAATGCGCAGGCTGCATATCCTTTGGCGACTGTTCCCCCTCCTGTCCTTTCGAGTGCACCATTACACCACTCTGTATCTGCCCAAAAAGCAAGCACAAAATGTGTCGGCGACATCACGGGCATGCTTGATAGTTTGGCAACATCGTTTGATCGCGAGCTTCAAGATAAAGAACGAAATATGAACCAAGCCAACGCACTCTTGCAAAATATCCAACAGGAAATTCTTGAAAGTCACCGAGCTGTCAATCAACTCAGGACACAGGCGGAGGGTTTGCAGCTGGCAAGGGGATTGTTGTCAGAGCTAGAGGGTCAGTTGTTGGACAAGATGGGGAGAAGATTTCGATTAGGCTGGGAGAAATGGTCAAAGGACGAGGAAAACCGAGAAAAATCAATTCGAGATGTGGCAGACGGGGAGCTGAAGATCACGCCGATGACCGTTCCCTACCGGACAGACGATGACGCAGAGGTCGGGGCAGTGGAACCAGGAAAAGATAAAGACAAGGATAAAGGCAAGGGGAAGCGGAAAGCGCTTCCCCAGGAAGAGGATATCACGGACCTCGTTGCACTATACGCTGATGCTCCGAGTGACCAAGAGGCGATAAGGGAAGTCTGTGAGATGATAAGAGAGGAATTGGGCCATCGTCGCAAGCGGAGGAAGGGTCTATTTGATCAGCTGATTGAATTCCAGGCCAAGGCAGGGACTGGAGGACGGATGACTGAGTACAGAAGGCTTATTGGTGCTGGATGTGGAGGAGTACCACCATCGGAGGTGGACAACATTATTGGCATGTTGCTCGAGGTAGGTCAAGGCTGTTTGATGGGTGCGGACGGCGTTTCTTACCCCAATTTCAGACGCTTGAGTTGGAGGAGCCGAGTACAGCATGGACAGGGATAAAATCTGGACCTGTACCAGCGAGTTGATGTAGACATTAGCATACTAGCCATATGACAGGGGTAATTGCTTAGTCATCAGAATTTTGTGCTTCATAAAGTTGTCTGTCCATGGTGTTCCCCGAACCACCACAAACGCTTCATGTCGCTATCGCGGGTTCAAGTCCTCAAGGCTACTACAAAGGTACCATGGACAAAGAACTTTCGACACCTTTTGCCTGTCCCAAAGCATTGGCTAGAAAGACGGTCACGCTATGACCCCGGTGTCAAAGCAGTACCAGTCAAGGATCGTATCAAATACTGGAATATCGTCCCTGGTGACATGATACGCATTCGTGGTGAAGGAAGCAAGGTTCACGAGGTTCTAAGCATAAACAGGTTTTCGAACCGCGTATACCTCAAGGGTGTCACCAAGGTGTGCTGGATGTCGACGTATCTAAAGCTGACCTTTCTGATCATTACGATAGGAAACAAAGCACAATAAGGCGCCAGTCAACAGAAGCGTGCATTACTCGAGGTGTCAGCTCTTTGTGGGCACTCACAAAGTCACGAGAGCGCAGGGAAAAGAAAAGGAAGTCCAGTGAGCATGCCTCTCGTCTATTTCTTACTTGGTGGTGAGGAACGTCCAATGACAGAGTGTTTGCACAACGGGTTGGGGTGAGGGATCCTTATTGGCATCCCGGACTTCGTCGCTTCGACTGGAAACGTATCGCTCTCGCTACCGTCCCCGCATATTTCAAGAAAACCAGCAGGACCCCTGTCGTGGTACCATGGCCAAAACATGAATTTCCGGAACGACCAGAAGGTATGTTGTACCTTTTACAGGAGACTTTGGACCTACCGTGACACCTGGGTCGTGTCAATAGCCAACCAGTTTTACGATACCACCAAAGACACGGTGCTCAAGATTACTTACCAACCACCGGATGTCAAGAAGCCTAACCCAGCTGATGAAAACGCGTACATCAAGGCGCTCTTCAGCCCTCGTCCAAGATCCTTTGATGAATCCAAGCCAATGGAGTATCATGTCGCAAAGGAACTTTCAAACCCACACAGTCGAGCCAAGAAACAGGCTCGTTGGCAGGCTGCCAAGGTCCGCAGGACTGAGCTTTTAAAGAAATTTATCGAACGAGAGCTTATGAACCTGAACGGGCGGCCAGTGAGGATTGCGCGCGCAGAGGGTGTATTCAAGTATAGACAGAAGATGGAGGAGGAACGCAAGGCGGAGAAGAAGAGACGGTGGTTGACAGCAGAACGCTCGTCAAAGATAGAGAGAAAGACAAAACGCAAGCAGAGGAAGGCGCAAAAGCAAAAGGAGAAGCTGACCCAACTGGTATTGAAGGAGGCTGCAAACCAAGTGATTCCTACTGCAGGATTGCGGACGTAGAATCTATCGCGTTGGCTTTGTTTCGTACTTATGTGTATCCAAACTTGCGCTGCTATCTCGCCCCTACTTGGACCGATTTGTGGTGTTTGAGCCGAATAGCATCTTCTCTTCAGATACCACCAGTCGGTATACAGGATGGCTGACTCTCGTGCCAAGTACCGACCTGTACCAACCTCGGAGGACGACGTCCACGACGACGTTGGGAACAACCCGACAAGCGAGTGGGCCCTTGCCGAGGCTCGGGCCAGCTGGACATATTTCCTCTTGGGCTGCGCCATTTTACTGCCCTGGAACGGTGAGACTCCTTGCCGAATCACTGTACTTACTCGCACTCATCCTCCTCAGCCCTCATCAATGCCACGACATTTTTCTTGTCTCGACTGGTCGCTTCCCCCCTCTACCAGACCTTTGGCCCGTCCATGGCTAGTGTTTATACCCTCACCAATCTGACGTGCCAATTTTACTGCACGATCACTTCGAAACAGGTTCGTTGGTTCCGCAACTGTCGTAGTGTCAGGCATTCACACTTTAGCACATCGCAGTCGTCCCCTTCTCGGCGCATATTCGCATCCATCACCACGTCGATCATCCTTGTCTCATCTCTGTGTCTCAGCACATTCATTCGAGGCACACCACCAGCCTTCTTTTCGTTTGTTCTCTTCAATGCATGTTTGTTAGCGGTCACGGTTAGCTTTCTGTGTACAGCCGTTTACGCTGGAGCAGCGCTACTTGGCCCATCGTTCTTGCAAACGGTGATAGCAGGACAAGCCGCCGTTGCGGTTGCAGTCAGTGCAGTACAGGTTGCGAGCTCGGTGATTTCCCTCTGGGGTTCTCCTTCAAATTCTGTCACGACAACAGTCATCGAAGATGGGGGTAGCCAGGCCGAAGCGATAGCCGCTCGGATTTTCTTTGGTGTTTCTGCTGTTTTTCTCGGAATCACGTTGGTCGCGTATGCGTGGTTGACGAGGCAGCCTTTCTATAAATCTATCACAGCCGCTTTAGAACAGCGCCGTGAAAGTGGAAGTCCTGAAGAGGCCAGGCTAGTCGCGAATGGCAGCGGAAATTCGTCGACGGGGAGCAATTCGAGTGTTTTCCGGGTCTTCAAGCAGAACTGGGTCTTCATGTTTTCTATCATGTATGTATTCGCAGTCACTCTGGTAAGCACCTGTTTTATTTTCAGGATCGCTCTCTAACTGATAGTGTTGTAAACTAGGCGGTATACCCTGCGATCACAGTTCGCGTGCGCTCCGTCGATGCAAGCGTCCATCCCCTCCTTTTCACTTCAATTCACTTTTTGGTTTTTAACGTAGGGGACCTCGTTGGGCGACACAGCTGTTCGTTCCCTCGTTTGGTTGTCTGGTCCGCCAAGAAGATCCTAGTGATGGCTCTCCTTCGAACACTATTCATCCCCCTGTTTCTGCTTTGCAATGTCGATCGGCCTGTAGAAACGATCCTCGCCTCTCCAATAATCGGTTCGGATACCCTTTTCATGATACTGATGCTGACCATGGGGTACACCAATGGCTATGTTTCAACCCTTGCTCTGCTTGCGGTTTCGTCTCTCGAGCACAATCCTAGGTTGAAAGGTCGCCGCGAAGATGTAGATGTCGCGGCAACACTGGGTGCTGCTTTTGTGAACCTTGGCCTTGCTATCGGTTCACTATCTAGTTTTGGCGTTCAGGGTCTGCTATGATGGTTGTAACTGGTGTCGAAATATGCTTGTGGACACAAGGTCTTCATACGCACAATTAATAATGCTCGATGTATCATTGTGGTATGGGTTATGGCAACGAACTCGGCGTAGAGGGCAAGCGGGCGAGATCCTTGGTCTTTGCAGGCTGTTTTCTCCTGCGATGGTCAGCAGTTCTGAGGGCAAAGATGTTCCGATGCAAGACATATCGTTCGTGCGTCGACTTGGGGACTGCCACCTCTGACAGTGAAGCACCTGGTACAGTGTTTGCAGGTTTCTTCTCCCGGTTGCTGTCCGCCTTCGTCTCAGCGTCTGTCTCCTTTCTCTCTTCTGCGCCATCGCCGTCAACCTGGCCCTCCTTCTTTCCCTCCTTCTGGCGCTGCTTCTCCTCCCACTCCTGCTTTACTTTGGCAATTTCCTCAGGGCTGACGGTAGGCTTCTTGGATTCTGGTTCTGGTTCTGGTTCTGGCGCGCGCGTTGCAAACCCACAGTCAGTGAGATGGACTGGACACGTGTAGAAAAAGTCTGCCGTGTCAATCGTCGCGAGGACGGCCACCGTCGGTTTGTTGCATATGTAACAGGCTTTGGCGGTCGCAGCGGTCTGACAAGCATCAAAGGTAGTCAATGAGAAGTTGAATGGGACGTACCCGCTTGTAGTAGAGATTGGGAAAGGCCATCAGCACAGCATCTGGATGATCTAAAGCATGACTAGCCTGAGATAAAACCTGCCTTCTTCCCCAAATCATCCTTGTACAATGTCGGTCATCAAGTGCAAGGCAGCGGTGTGCTGGGCTGCAGGCGAGCGAGTTCAGATTGAAGAGGTCGAGGTCGCACCCCCTAGGGCACACGAAGTGCGAATCAAGATTCTCTACACAGGTATGTGTTGATCATTTATGATGTAGTAGACAACCAGAAACGTTGTACTCTGCGACAGGTATATGCCACACGGATGAGTACACCCGTAGTGGCAAGGATCCCGAGGTAAGTGATGCGGGATCTGGGGTACTTGTGTGACCGACTTGTTGTTCTTTCAGGGCTTGTTTCCAGTGATCCTTGGCCATGAGGGTGGAGGCGTCGTGAGTACTCGCATACCATCCATGGGACCGCATATAAGCTTGTAATACAGGTGGAATCAGTTGGCGAAGGTGTCACCAATGTCGTCCCCGTGCGTCACCCGCCATTCTCCGACCTCTGCCCTGATTTATCTTGGTTGTCTAGGGAGACCATGTCATCCCCTTGTATACCGCTGGTGAGCCTTTCGTCAGGTGACCTGCCAGCTTGAATCCAATACATTTTCCAGAATGCCGCGAATGCAAGTTTTGCAAGAGTGGCAAGACGAATCTATGTGGAAAAGGTAACCCAGACCGGTTGCTGGGTTTGTGATTGGATGCTCACCCCGACGTTCAGTCCGGTCGACTCAAGGGAGGGGTTTCATGCCCGACAGCACCAGTCGGTTCACTTGTAAAGGGAAACCAGTGTACCACTTTGTGAGCCCTCTCTTATCGTCCTAGTCATTGTCAAAGTTCATCTCTGCTTCAGATGGGCACCTCTACCTTCTCGCAATACACGGTCGTCACAGATGTTTCCGTGGTTGCTGTCAACAAGGCCGCACCGCTGGATAAAGTCTGTCTCCTTGGCTGTGGCATCACAACTGCCTGGGGTGCTGTCACGAAGCAACCGGGAATTAGTATGTCTCACTCTCTTCCGCCTACAGACCACTTATATCTGTATGCGCACAGAGGGCTCTAGCGTCGCGGTTTTTGGATGCGGCGCCATCGGCCTCGGGGTTATCTCCACGGCTGCCATAGTTGGTGCATCCCGCATCATCGCCATCGACATCAACCCTAGCAAGAGAAGCTGGGCCATCAAGATGGGCGCTACCGAGTTCATCAACTCTGCGGGGCTTCCCGAAGGAAAACGGATCCAAGACTACCTAGTAGAGATCACGGATGGTGGTTTGGATTTCACGTTTGACGCCACCGGGAACGTGCAGGTTATGAGGGCCGCGTTGGAAGCCTGTCACAAGGGATGGGGCGTATCGACTGTGATTGGTGTTGCAGCCGCTGGCCAGGAGATCTCCACGAGACCGTAGGTGTTGGATTAGGATTTCAAGTCGTCGGGGCTCACGCGATTTCCCAGATTCCAGCTAGTCACCGGCCGGACTTGGAGAGGTACAGCTTTCGGCGGAGTGAAGGGTCGCACAGAGCTGCCTGGCCTCGTGGAAGGTATGTTCGCCTTTATGCACCCTTTTCCAGCCTATTCATGGGGAAATTTTGTCAGATTATCTTAAAGGAACCCTCAAAGTGGACGAGTATATTACTCATCACCGCCAGTTCGAAGAGATCGACAAAGGATTCGATGATATGCATGTATGTCGCATTCGCAAGTTGTTAGCTACCCTGAATTGATGAGTTGTCTAGGGAGGGGATTGCATCCGCTGTGTTGTTTCCACGTTTTGAACACGATGCATGAGGAAGCACGTCTTACAATTATCGCTGTACTGTGTACTTGTATCCATCGTTCAAAGGTAGGCAGCTCCTACGGAAAGGACTCCATGCCCGTCACAAGGTATCAACATTAAGATGCTAACCTCTCAGATCCCAGCTTTGAATTTCTTCCTCCAAGAATTCCCTTCTTCCCTGACACAGCTCCCCAGAGCACGACTAAAGCTACCGCAACCTCCCTCCGCCTCGTCCCCGACTTTATCCAGGCAGTCCGAAGCATCCCGATTACCACCGTTAAGAAGGATATATCCAAGCAAAGTCTCCTAACTATGATCAGCAATGGAGATCTATCATGGCCACTTTTGAGGAAGAATACAAGGAGTCGTTGTAGAGAAGAGAGATTGCGGAACAGGGGTTTTAAGACGAGTGTCCAGAGACCCATGTCATCAATGTCCCACTCGGGGGACTGGCGGACAGATCGTGAGCTTGCAGGACTGCCGCGATCGGGAGACGTGCGTAAAGGTGAGGTTTGAACCTGAGGCTGGGAATAGGTGACGAGGGACAATTCGAGTGTATCGACGCGTTCTGTGAGGGCTGCAAGATGGGCCTGCATGCCTTCCATTGCATGCTCTAGTGAAACTGACGCCACCCGTGAGGGAGGTCTCGGAAGCACCGTGGTTGCAGTGCTGTGTCGGGAAGTGATAGGGATGGCTCTGTAAGGAGCTCCTGTAGACTGACTTCGCGGAGCTGAGTCCCGCGGAGAGGACGATAAGGATGCAGAACGGGCTGTTACAGACGTGGCTATTGGTGGACCCGCAAATGCGGATGGTGTCTCAAAATGAGGAAGAGGTTGCAATGGAGGCAGACCCTGTCTCTGTGTTGGAGGCGAAGAGATTGAAAATGGACCCGTCAGAGGTGTCTTGTATCTCGAGGAAAACGAAGCGGAGGAAAGGGGTCTCTGTTGTCGAGAGAGATCACGCATAGCCGGAAGATCACGACTTTCGTCTGCTGTTTCCCCGTCATCAGAAGCATCATCACCGAGGACGTCGCTAAAGTGCTGGCGGACCGACGAATGCTGAAGATCATAAAGTCCGTGGGATGGAATAAGAGAATTATCTTCCGAGGTCGTTGAGGTTGACGATGACGAACCCCTCGATCCTACACGGGCCAGCGTATCTGAGGAACATGGACTCAAGGGACGAGAAGAAAAAATGTTTGATACATACAACTCGAGGTAACGCTCTCGGAGACTCCTCCATAGGACCGTAATTCGTCAATCAGGTCCCTTGCGACGGTCTTGTCCGAATACTTGCTCAAGGCCTGAGTGAAACATGTCAAAAACGTCGAGTACCCGGGTCAGATGTATACTTTTAGTAGGGCATCGACATAGAAGGATTTAGCTTCATATTGGTCCAAGTCGCGGTGTTTCGCCCAGGCATCCCTTGGAGGACTGTTAGCACGTGATTTGGAAAAGGCAGAGTAGCATACCATTTTGCTCGTCCGAGCATGTCAAAGATCCCGGGACGCGCAGTTGTGACATTGCCGACGGTGGCTAAAGCCGTATGATGAGCAGAGACCGAGAGATGTGCAGGGAAGGACGACACCTTGCTTGTAAAGACTGGGTTGGATACTATGAGCGTTTGTTTTGGATAATAGGTCGATACGAACCTGTACATGGTCAACTTTTCCTCGTAGCCAGTCTGTATTGGACCAGTCTTGGGGAGACTCTGCACGATTTCTACTGCGCGGTTGAACTGAGCGTCTGTGAGCTGCCGCGAGTCCATTTTCTGAGGTTACGGCAGACACGCCCTCTGAGAAAGCGAAAACAAGTGGAATATGCGTGACAGGATTAACATGTGACAGTCACACCGTAACTACAATGTAGCCTACGAGTACCCGAGCACATCTGAGAACGGCCATTGAGTACGTCGGTGTCAGCGTCTACAAGGCTAGCTCACCGTGTGTCATGATGAACCCATGGACCACTTGTATTTGAGTGACCCGGGTATCCTCTCTTCCTGCCCGCTCACAGTTTTACCTTTTTTTGTTGGATCATTCAACAGAGGTCAATGTACATCAAAGCCGGTACTGACCTCTCCATATGAGCTTTCCCCATGCTTTGCCGTGCGTGCCTTCGTGTTTGAGGCGTGTCCTCGTCACTTGCCAGTAACAATCCTCGATCCCCTTTTCAGACCATCGGATCTGGTGAACCTTTTGACCGACGCCGTCGTTGGGGTATCGAGAGAGAACTTGGTACAGATTGGCGGGTGTTATCCGGAGCGATGGAGGAGGGGGAGAAGGGAGCAGTTTGAGGAAGGCACGCGTCGCTGGTGAATTCATTGTGAGAGTCAAGACTTCCCACGACATGTTCTACTCGCGAGTACTCTTTCATGTCGCAACAGACACCTGTGGAATACCACTCAGGCCAACGTGGTCCCTCAGAGAACTCATTTCGTCGTATCCATCGCCTTCGCTGTCCCCGACCACCCTTGGACGTCTCTATGAGCTCTCTGCTCTCGTTCCCCCCGAAAAAGGCACACCCGACTACCATGCTAGCAAGAAGGAGCTCGAAGAACTGATTAGACTAGTCGAAGCCGTCAAACTTGCCCATGTCAACCTTGCCACAGGGGACTCCATTCCGGACGGACGTGTTTGCGCGGAAGGCGTTGGTATCCCTCTGACCAGACAACGACACAATGAGGGTGGACAGGGAACACGGCTACTTGACTATGCCAGCCGTACGTTGGAAGACATGTATGTCGTCGAAACTGATCGGGTGAGATAATGTGTGGTGTGTCCCAACGCCTTGGATCAACCATCCTCGTCTGAATCATGGGTTACAACAGGTGTAATAGTATTTGAAGAATTGCGTACAGTAACAAGTATAGGGCCCTAACACCACACAATGAACTACATTATCGACATATGTATGAGCTGACAAACAGTCCTGTTGATCATGCCTTCACCAGTAGACAGTGTCCACCTGTTGAACCGAAACCCTTCTTTCCACGAAGAGTCTCGTCGAGATGCTTTTAAACAATGAGCATCCAGGATGGCATGCACAGAGCAAGACTGACCTCGACTTCAACAACATCTGGACTACATATTTTTTCAATGACTAGTTGCGCAATACGGTCGCCCTCTTGTACTGAGGTGTCAACTTGTTCAGCGGTGTTACGAGCCAATAGTTGGGGTAGACTTACCTTCAAAGTCTGTGTCAGAAAGGTTGAACAGCAACACATAGACTGTGCCACGGTAATCCGCGTCAATGACACCCGCGCCCGTATCAATCATAAACTTGGAAGCTGCAAGGCTCGCGTTCAGATGACGCATATAAGCTCGTCAATACTTACCAAGACCACTCCGTGGTGCGACGCGTCCGTACGTGCCAATCGGGACCACGATGGAGAGTTGGGTATCGACGAGTGCCTTGCCACGCGCAGGAATGACTTTCTTCTCAGCACTTTGGCGTAGCTCAACACAACGTTCTCGAAAGTAAAGGGTGTGGTATACCTGCAGAGGTCATATCCCGCCGCGAGTGGTGAGCCTCGGGTAGGTAGCCTTGCTCTATTTGAGAGCCTCTTTACTAGGAGTTTCGAGGAAGCATGGCGTTGGTCCGAGTCAGACCTCTTTCGCTTTTTCGATGGTGGCATGTTGTGCAACGTAGGGACCAGTGAGTAAACGAAGTGACGCGTGACCGTATCATATTTGCTGTCGGACCTGGAAAAACGCGTCAACTCCGACAACGCGACGCTAAGCGCTCCTGTTTCCTTTCTCTTCCTTTTCCATGGATCTCTCCCAGCAAGAACTCCCATTGACAACCTATTTCACTAGGGGTAATAAGAATTCTAGGACGCGTGCTACCTCGCGCAAGAAGGGCAAGCTCACTCAGGAGGACGCGCAGCCAGTGGCTCGCCATTCAAAGCGAAAGAGAATTGATGTAGCATCTTCGGAAAGCTCATCGAACAGCTCCGTCCATCCTTCCGCATTGCGTCAGACTGCTTTGCAGCTGCCTACTCCAGCCGCGTCTGCTCGAAAGCGCACACGCGGTGGACATCTCGAGGAGTTGCCAAGCAAAGTGCAGTCAGCTTCGGCGGACCCCAGACTGTCGCCTGCTGAATGTGACATCATTCCGTCGAGCGAGAAGGTTCTCGCGCAACTGGATTTTGGGCCTACCCCTTCGAAACCGCCTCGATCATGCCCCACAGAGGGTATTTCTCTTGTAACACCATCCACCAGTCGGCGAAAGACGAACAAACCCACTGAGCGAGAGCGTCCCGTCCCTCTACCTTTGAACCACACGGAGACCGTTATCATAACTCCACATTCGTCGCCCCGACCGATATCCGAGCCCTTGCATCATATTGATTGCCTACCTTTGACACATGCTAACCTGCATTTGCCCTCTGAGCAAAACGCTGTCGGTGTGTCAGAGAATAGTGCACCATCAAAGTCATTGGGTGGCCAATCTTCCGATTGTGTTATACCCATGTATCCTGTTTCATCTTCTCAGAGTCAATATCTCCTCGACCTTGATGCAACACCACGAAAGCCGCGCCCTCAACGTTATGAACATGTTTCGTCTTCTCAGAGTCAATATCTTCTTCGCCTTGATGCAACACCACGAAAGCCGCGTCCTCAACGTTATGAACATGTTCATTCCTCTCAGACCCTGGAAGGAAGAGAGTTGACGTCATCACTTAACCCCGTTGCTATGACTGGTTTATCAGTAGAACAGTCCCATGGAAAGTGAGGTTTGTACCGACGTGCCGTCTGCATCTCACTCACAACACTTAAGGAATACTTCAGTACGAAATGCACAGACCCCTCGTCTCAGTCGTGGACGGATGAATCAACACGTTCACGCGCTTGGTTACTCTCCCGTTGGAACCTCCGTCAGCACACCGCCCAGTTCATCTCGGTTCTTCGAAAAGAAGAAAGCATTGGATGATCCATCGTCCGATCCCTCGAGTCCCTCGCGACGAAAGGTATTACCACCTCCCGGTCACCAGACAAGAACGCCCCGAAAATCTACTAGCCTCAATCCGACAGAGAATATCTCGCCTGCGCGTGTAGGGGGTTCTGCTACGGAACCTGACTCTGACTTGGATGTTGCCCAGGTGAGTAGGAATGAAACCTTCCGTTTAACTTCCTTCACGAGGAATGAATCAGGTACTATTTCGAGACAACCATTCTCCGATGTATCCCCATGGCAATGTCCCGACCGTGGAGGACGACTCGGCAACGGAAGCAGAATCTGACACAGAAATTCTCCACTGTGTCGCCGAGATCGGCAAGAATCGGCTTCGCGAGCGTCGTTCTAAATTATCAAGAGAGGATGCTGTCGTTCCTCTGGTTATCTCGCCCCTCGTTTCCCCTGCCAGATCACGTATCGCTCCGAGGCTCCCCGCTACGGGTTCTTCACAAATCTCCGTGCGAGAAGGTACTGACTTGGACGTCTCAGGATCGCATATGGAACGACTTTCTACACCCTCTGAATCTCTGCCATCAGTTGTTCGTAATTTCATGGACATGTTTTCTGGAGATGAAAGCTATCCCGCGGACTTTCCGGAATCCCTTCGAATCTGAAATAATGGACAAGGTTACAGATTGCCTGTTCCAACGTTACAGTGACTAATGTGATGACGACTGGCAAATGCTACACGATACACAGCGCTCGTCGGAGCGAAGTCCATTATGCCAGGTCAATTCGTGACTGTGGGGCAACTTCTACTTGATGTATCGTCGAGAGGTTTTTATCTAATCCGGTACTGTCCACAACATCCTCGGATATCCGCAACGTCAATTCGGAGTTTTCGACCCGAACGGTGAGAGTAGATGCTGCTACTTTGGCGGCATCTGCGCTCTTCTCGGTTGCCACCTGTGCGAGCTTGTCATCCTCGTTGACCCGATCTCCAAAGACCTCCCCGAGTTCCTCGAGCGTCCGATGTGCGGTCTCGGGGTAAACGAACCAAACCACGATGAACGAGATGATGCAGAATCCGACCAAAAGGAAGTAGTAACCTGCGCTCATGGTCTGGAACAACGGCGGCGTGATGAAAGCGATGATGAAGTTGAACAGCCAATTTGTGCCTGTGCTTAATGACATGCCTTTGGCGCGTGCGCGGAGAGGAAAGATTTCAGCTCCAAGGAGCCACGGGCCTGGTCCCCATGTGGCTCCAAAGAAGAACAGATATAAGCAAACGCCGAAAAACAGACCGTCGGCGGCAGGGATGCGCTGAAGTCCTTCGGGAAGGCTGTCAGCATAGTACTGGAGACCACCGACGATTGAGAGGGATGCTGCTAGCACGACACTTCCGATGAGAAGGAAGGTACGTCGTCCCCAGTTGTCAATGAGGAACATCGCAGGGATGGTACCGGAACAATAAACCATGGCGCAAGCACCGGCGTACAGGAGCGAACGAGAGATGCTGAAACCCGCGCGGGTCAGGTTAGACGGTAGGAAATACAGAATAGCATTGATGCCGTTGAGCTGGGCAAACATTTGACAAGTAATGCCGACGATGGCACGGCGAGTATACTGACGAAAGACTTGACGCCAGGTAGCTTGGCCCATTTTGCGCTCATAATCGACAGCAGCAGCGATTTCGACATACGTTGCGACGATATTCGGGTGTCCTGTATCGCCAGCCGCATGAAGGTCTGCTAGGACTTGCAAACCTTCTCGATCGAAGCCGTTTGCCACGAGCCATCTCGGAGTCTCGGGAAGGACGAATGTCCATGCGACTAGAATTGCGGCCAGCGCAGCTTGCACGACATACGGACCCCTCCAGGAGATTTCTGAAGGTATAGCGAAAAAGAAACCATAGCCGACCCAGGCCGAGACCGCATAGCCCAAGTTCAAGCAGATGTACTCGATGCAAACGAAGAGGCCGCGGGCATGTCCAGGAGCGATCTCGCACTGCAAGACTGGAACGGTCATGGAAAGGATGCCGACACCGATTCCTTGGATTGATCGACCAGCGATTAGAGCTCCGAGGTTAGGTGCAAAGATTTGGATGAAGGCGGCGACAAGGTACATGATTGCACCGATGCGAACAGACATCCGTCGGCCCATCACATCGCAAATGTAAGCCGCCAAGAAAGAAGCAAAGAATGCGGTGATGTTCAGACACGAGACGGTGATGGCTGTGGGGGAGTTACGGACTGGTACAATAGGAAAGATGGAACACAGACCTTGGACCCACGGATCAACACCAGTGTCGCCGGCCTGGATCTGCGCCATCGTGACAGTCCTTCCAAACATACGATGTATGAAAGATGGCTGGACCTGGACCGCGGCGATGATACCTTGGCCGTACCCGAACATTGCATCGCCCAGCGATGCGAGTGCAGAGGACATGTACAAAAGTGGTCTGCCAACCATCCATCTAGGGTAACGAGCGGAATATACCCGAGGCCGCAAGCGATCGGTGAGCAGCATGGTGTTTAAGGAAAGGTGGGTTGCTAGTGGGGAAAAAGAGAAGAAGGAGAGAAATGACGCGCTACGTTTCTGGACCGTCTAGGTATTTATATGATTCAGCGAGTTCACGCATGCCCTGAGACTGACCTAGGCCGAATTGAAACTGGCCCAACCGGACCGCTCTGAGTATGACAACGCCGCTCGCCATCCCTTTGCAAGCATTGCGATAGCCATGGTTCATTGAGTAAGTTGAGTCGGTCACACGAGCTCGAATGACTTTCATATCGGGGTGTTTGGTGTGACTACTTGAGCCAAATAAAATTTCTGGATAAAGACTGATCGAGACTTTATCGCACTCCACCCTCGAGATGGTTGGACGTCTTCAACACAAAGTCAGTCTTGCGATGATCGAATGTCCGGGATGACGCTGAATCCTTGTTCACAGTCTGCACTTATCACAGGGGCCGGTTCGTGAGTGCAGAGATAGATTCACTGATTCTTATCAACACGAACTGACGGATCTACAGTGGTATCGGACTTGAGTCGTCCCTTCTCTTTGCAAAAGAGGGCGCAAATGTCTTGCTAGTAGACATCAACTCAGCAGCAGCCGAAAAAGCTGCATCGCTGATCCATGAGAGGTTTCCAAACGTGAAAGTATTGAGCGTCAGAGCAGACGTGGCGCAAGAGCAAGATATCAAATTTGCCGTGGAACTTGCCGTCAAAGAGTTTGGCAGGCTCGATATCATGGTACGAGGCCACCTCGAGCGATCCGTTTGGATCCATCACTCACCTGCCCTTTTAGTTCAACAACGCCGGTGAGTCGAATTCACGTACGGTGTTTAGTTATGTTGTCTGATCTAGGTGTAGGTATCATGCATCCGGACGACGACAATGCTCTCAACACGGAGGAGCGAATCTGGGACCTCACCATGTCGGTCAATGTTAAAGGCGTCTGGTGGGGATGCAAGTATGCAATTCTCGCGATGAGACAAAATCCTGTAGATACCTCAAAGGGTCTTCATGCCGGAGGAAGCATCATTAACACAGCCAGCTTCGTGTCGATCATGGGAGCTGCTACCCCCCAGCTAGCTTGTGAGTACGCGAGAACTCTCGGCATTCGATCGCTTACACTTTTCCAGATACCGCATCAAAGGTACATCCATCGTAAACGATCGTCCTGCCAGCACTTACCTTGATTCGAGGGAGCCGTACTTGCAATGACGCGTGAACTTGCTATGGTACATGCCAGAGAAGGTATCCGTCTAAATTCTCTTTGCCCGTGAGTGCCATCTTTTCCATCTTGATTATTCTCTAGATTGAAACCATTCTCAGTGGACCTTTGAAGACACGTGAGCCGTCATCCCCTTTCTGACCGACCTTGCTTAGGAACGACGTCTCAGCTCTTCTAATGAATTTCTTGGACACTGAGGAAAAGAAGAACCGCCGCCTCGTCCATCTTCCCTTGGGCCGTTTCGGTGAAGCTGTCGAACAAGCAAATGCTGCCCTTTTCCGTATGCGCTGTTGTAATCGAGTTTGGATAACATCTAACTCTTCTGCATTGTCAGTGGCGAGCGATGACAGTAGCTATATAACAGTCCGTGACCACACCCATTGCTCAACAGAGGATTACTTACGAAAATGCAACAGGGTACGGATTTCAAGGTGGATGGTGGCTTGACGTCGTGCTATGTCACACCGCTCGGGGAACCAGCCCTCCCCCCACCCGCGAGCCTGATTTAATAATTGACCATGGGTCATTGCCATGTTCTGGTACCGGGGTTATAACTGTTTCTGGAGAGGAACTTGCAGCCTTGCCGCACATGTAAACATTGTTGGTCGTCCCGAATTTAGGGAATGTATCGTTTGTGTGTTTGTGCCAGCCATCGGATTTCTGGGTGAGGGAACGCGGTGAATTTCTAACAATGAAAAGTGCTGTTGGTGATGATAGTAGTGTGGTACAGAAATACATATGGCGACGAAAGTCAGCGAACCCATTCCACGACATCCAGGTATTACCGTTTGCATGCGCTCGTGAATGCATCACAGCGCTCTGCCTCACACAGGGAAACATCTTATTATATGGCCTTCTTCCCTCTAGCCCTGCGCTTCTCTGCTTGTTCTCTGCGTATCCTTGCGAGTTCCTTTCCAATGTCATTCCGCAGTTGTTTTTGCAACTCTCGGCGGTAACCAAGTTTGAAGAGTAATTCCAAGTGGACAAAGAAGGGAGCAAGCACAAAAGCTGGACAGGTGTCATGAGCGAGAAAACACTCGTGCAGAAAGTGGAACATACCTCCGATGATGTTGTCGAGCAGCGCTGGCGCACGGCGCTCTGCAAGACCATGGCCAAGGAACTGGGCGACCCATGAGACAACATGAACGATGGCTGCGTTCCTGATTCCATTGGGATGGGACGCGTAGGCCGTTGCTGATAACAGCGTCAAGATCATCTGTGGCACATAGAGGACCTGAATGAAATGCCTGATTGGTTGCTTGTTCCCAGAGCGCATTATAGGCTTACTGTTGCAACTGGATCAAGGAGAAAGTAGTAGAATAAATAAAATACTGTGACGAGGGCGGGTGTGTTCAAGTCAAAGGCAAGGGAACTGCCAAACGCATGTTGAACGGAGGGGAGAAACGGTGGAGAAGGAATAGCGGTGGCCATCACGAGCGCACTCCTGTGATTACGTGTGGATGATGGCGAGAATGAGGCAAGGTTAAACAAGGCAAGTGGAGCGACGAACCAAACGAGTGCTGGGACGCCAAAGATGTGTATGGCGACGTTCACGGGATGTGAGTGATAAGAACCATAGAAAGTGAGCTGATTTAGAGTAGATCAGCGAGTAATTTGGTGTACGCTAAATGACTTACTTGCTTTCGAACATCGAACAAGGAGGACATGGTGGAGATGGTCAAGAGAGAGGCTGCGATCCTTTGTATTCACAAGCCCAATACCCGGTCATGTGATCTACCACCCTTGGACACGACGAGCATGGTTCGCTCTACCATCATTGTCCGTGCTGCTGATGCGCTGCCACTCGCAGCCAGTGTCGACGACGAACAGGCATGTCTATGTCTCACTTGACCAGTGCTGGCCATTCACCTGCGCTCTAGACAGAACAGGCGCTGCAGGAACACAAGCAGCAGGCAAAGTTGATATTCAGACGCATCACACCCAACTCTGAACCACGGTGTTCCATTGAGAGTGGACAGTATACGCTCCAGTGGGTTTCTGTTTTCTCAAGCGACTGCGAATCTCAGTCTTCGCTGCAGCTACCTTCTTGTAGACAATGTTGTATTCCTAACCATAGCGGACAAGTCATATCCTCGCAAACTGGCTTTTTCGTTCCTCGAGGAACTCTCAAAGGAGTTCTCTTTGTCGTACGGCTCAAAAGTGGAGTCAGTACGGAAGCCGTATGCCTTTGTTGGGTTTGGTCTGTACCCTTCCTTTGGCCATTTTGGGACATGCATTCACAAACGTTGCCAAAGACACATTCATGTCGAAGACCGCGCGGTTGTACAGAGACACCCGGGCTGCCAATGCTGCGGGTGGTTCGAACTTGGATAGGCTGAATGATGAACTGCAAGATGTGACCCGGATTATGACGAAGAATATGGAAGAACTTCTTTGGCGGGGAGATTCCTTGGATAGTAAGGCTCTCTCCTGTTCGTCTCGTGGTTTTGAAGCGCTGATCCCTTTTCTTATACATAGAAATGTCGCATCTCTCCACGTCACTCCGTTCAGAGTCAGAAAAGTATCGCAAGGCAGCAAGGAATATCAACATTCAAGCTATGATACGACAATACGCTCCAATTGGGGCTGTGGCTATATTGTTAATCATCTTCCTGTGGTGGCGTTTTTCATGAATCGATTAGGATTTACTCCTGTTCATCCTGGACACCTTTCTTATAGACAGGATAATCTATGCGGTCTTTGACCTACCGTTTTGTTGGGGGAACGTCCAGTTACATACCTCTCGCGCAGTCCCAATTCTAGGATGCTACAAGATCTTCTAAAGTTTCTCACTAGGGTCTCCGGGTGTTCTTACCCCGGAGCGCCGATTCTGGACTCTGGACATCTCAAACAATGATGCGATTTCTGCATTAAACGGAAGAATGGATATCCGGAGTGACCCAGTAACATCAATTTGACTGACTTTTCAATAGGGCGCTAGGTGTCATTCTTCGTGATGCTGTATGTCGCTGCATGATTCCATGTGCTCCAAACACCAAATACTTATTGGCTCTGACGACTTCCCCTCAGCACTCTGTTCAACATCTTGCATCTAGGGGAAAGGCAGGGTTCTCTCGATCTGTGGGACTATTTTCATTGATCCACCGTGCTCACAAGACATTGTTTACAGTCGTACACAGATCCGACCGTCTTTCATGCAATTCACGTCGTGAAATCCGCTTGCGAAACGAAGCGTCGCACATCTGGGTCACGCCATCTTCCAGAACTTTTGAACGGCCTATTGTACGTGGAATATTCAAGTTGGGTTCTATGGATGACTCGGTGCACATGCACCCGGTCTGTTGACCGTCCAGGGTCATTTTGTATTATAATTGATGGTGGAGCTGATGGGCGTTATCACGGTGTGAAGTCGGAGATGGGCTCGATATAGGTGATGGCATGAGGCAGCGTACGAGATTATCGTTACCCCTTTGGCAGGAGAACAAAAGGGCCCTTTTCCGTCTATTCCCAGCTTTCTTTCTTCCCATTGTCATTCCTCAGACTCATGATGAGTGCTGTAGGAGGCCCGTATGATATGCCCCAGCCCTTCTCTCCGCCTTCCGGTGGTCAGATCCAGGCTGGCGCCATCACTTATACCACCTCAACCGGCCCGGATGGTCAGATCATCTACCATCCATTCAGGCAAGTTCCTCGAATTCATTGGCACTTGGGACTCACTCACATGAAATGAACAGAGCTGTTCCTGCACGGTAGGAGATCCGAGTCGCTCCCAGATCAGCCCTGACCTTCAACTTTAGCTACCAAACACCGCAAGGAGTAATCCAGGGTATCCAGTGGGTTCCAGCAGAAGCTACCCAGATCCTCCCTGCCGGCGCTACACCTGCGAATGCGGTAAACATCACATCTACATCTACCATTGTCCAATTTGACATTGTTTGTAGGAGTTCGCAGCCTCATGGAATCGTGGTCACCTCTCCAGAGACGACGAGAGGGCTCTTGAAAAATGGTATCTATTTTCTAAAGCGATCTTTATATTATCTCACCCCAAGCAGGCAGAAATCCGAAGAGAAACGCAGGAAGAAGGAAGAGAAAGACTCGATCAGGCGGCTCTCCAAACAATTCGACAAGGACATGCAGGAAGTCGAACTTCGAGCTGCGCGCGACAGGGAAATTCAGACCAGAGAGCGCCGCCGCAGTTTCTATGGAGATGCGGCGCCTTCAGGATACGGTCCTCCTGGCTCTGCGCCTTATGGTGCCTACACTCACAGCCCGAGTGCTCACAGCACTGTGGAACTTGATCGGAAATTCACAGAGCTCGAGATCGAGAGGGACGTCAAGTATAGCACTCGCCAGAGAAAGTATTCAACAAGTGCTGGGGATCGCACCTCTCTTTATGGACCCCCACAAAGCAACGTTTATTCGTCGCCAGTGGCGACATACCAAAACCCAAGTGGCTACCCAGGCGCAGGTTCCGGCCCATACAATCGCGCTCCTTCTCCATATCGCCAACCATCTACATATACCACTTCTCCAAACCCACGCTCCCAAGATGTGTCATCTTACCCAGGTGGTCCAGATCCGATTGCCCGTGCAGCATCGCCCTACGGCCGTCCAGAGCCGATTGCGAGGGCGGCGTCGCCTTATGGCAGGCCAGAGCCCATCGCAAGGGCAGCATCGCCCTATGGTCGACCTGAGCCAATTGCAAGGGCAGCCTCGCCGTATGGTCGCACCCCTACCGAGCCAATCGCGAGGGCACCTTCGCCATACGGTCGTCCTTCTGGGGAACCCATCGCTAGAGCAGCCTCTCCATATGGACAGAGCCCTTACAGTGCTCGTGCGCCATCTCCAATTCCTCCTTCGAGGGGGGTCCCGCCTCAGCGCTCTACCTCCCCTTACCCTCGAGCACCCTCTCCATACGTTCCTCCCTCTAACATTTACCCTCCTGGACACGTTATGGAAGGGCAGCCTCTGTCCCGTTCGCGTGCGCCATCACCAATGCCTGGCCCTCCTGGCACAGCGTTCCCAACATCTCCTCGTATCCCTGGCGCTGTCGTAGGTGGAGACAGCCAACAGCTTACCGCACCGGAGGCCTTTTCGCGCCCTGCCAATGCAGCTCAGTCATATACGCCATTCAATACCATGAAGATCCAAGACATGGAGCAATTCTACGACCACATCCCGAGGATGCCCCTAGTTTTAGAAACGCATGACGTGTATCACCAAGACTGGATCAGATTCATGAACGTATGTTATCTTTGCCATTGATCGTACGATGTTCAAACTCTGCATTTCCACCGCAGGATCTCGCGCTCGCATGGGCTGGGAAGATGCCGATCCCAGAATTTTCCCGTGGGCCACCACCCAAGCGCTCGACATTGATCGCTGATCTAATCGATCTCTGGAACTCGAGCTTTTTCCTCACGCGTCGGGTTGAAGTTGTCTTGTTCAAGGGCCGTGAACGCCGCTCAGGTGCTAACGCGGGTTCCATCGACTACAACTTGCCTGGCTTCACCCCCGATTATTCGGATGATTCGTCGTCTTTGTCTACGTCGGCCTCGGGTTCTGAATCAGATAGATACCCGGGATATGGTCGTGGCGCCGACCTAACGGAGACTAGGAGACGACACAAGGAGGAGAAGAAAAGACGCAGAAAGGAGAAGAAGCTCCGCCGAAAGGCCAAGGAACTCGAAAAGACATATTCGCTTTATCTGACATACATTCATCCTAGAGACGTAGCTGGCCCACACGGTTACTACGCGTAACGAGATTCTGTGCCGTTTGCGCCTTTCAATTACCATAGTCAAGGAGTTTGTTTTTCGGTCACCGTTGCTTCGGAGACATCCCAGTTCAAAGTGTTGGTGTAAATCATGTACCCAGTAAACGTTACGACAAGATATCAGAACTGTATGTACGAGCCCAAAGCATTAGCATGACGAAATACACAAGACATAAATTACATTGTTACCAACCACGACCCCTGCCTCTTGGAGCCCCGTAATTTGGACCACTACCGCCATATACACCGCGACCATGACCATTCGAGGAACCATAACCACCATAGCTCCCTGGGGGACCCCCTGGGCTCCCATAGCCACCGCCGCCACCACCATACCCTCCGCGTCCGTACGACGGAGGATGGTTGGGAGGGGGCCCGTATCCGCCTCTAGGGCTCCCACGGTACGGCCCACCCCGGGATGGCCCACCTCCAGGGCCACCGTAGCTCTGCATGGGCGGTCGTCCATTCCACCCATGCGCACCAAAGCCTTGTGGTGGAGGTGGGTATGGGGGTCTCGCTGCTTGTCCATACGGAGGTGATGGGTGACCGTTTAGGTGAGCAAAGCCGCCGGGGGGACCACCGTACGGACCACGATTGGTAGGTCCTTGTTGCGCACCGCCACGGTCTGGCCCACCACGACCCCGACGTCGAGACCGCGGATCCAAGTCCTCAGACGTAAGTTCTTGCGGGGGTTTGCGCGCTCCAGGTAACAACATCGAACGGTGGGGGATGAGCTGTCTTGGGAAATAATAGTGAACTGATAGAGATCTATCATTCTTGATGTCGGGGAAATCCATCAGTGTGAACGGCGAATAGAACGTTGACCCTGGAATACAGTCAGGATTCGGGAGTGCACTACCGTTAATGCCCTTTGAATCTTTTACGGGCATCGGCACCGGCTGCGTAAGATGGGATCAGATTACTTTTGATGAAGGCATGAGACATCATTGACCTGCTTGTCTTTTCGCTTTCCGTAAAGGCTTTCGAAAAAGGGATACAACCTATGTTCATCCGACACATACATCACATTACTGCCCCAGTTATTTCGTCTCACTTCGTCCTCTGTGAGTGCCGGATATCTCTCTGACATGGCATCCAGGAGTCTTTTTTCATCAATAAAGGGAAGTAAGGCAACACCCTGCCATAGCATTTTCTTTCCATTCATATCGACTTGGAAGGACGTTGGATAAAAGTCGATTATAGGCGAAGTGGGTTCAGTCATGAGGTCGTGGAATACGGCAGGGATGTGCTTTTTCGAGGCAGGCGGAAACACCCCCATAAGTTGTTCATAGGGCTTAAACGGCTGACCAAGGGTGAAGTTAATTTTCATGTCCTTGAGGCCCTCAAAATCTGAGGCAAAGGGGGCGAAATGAAACGGATAGTACCATTGCCAGGAAGGTGTCTTTTGGAAAGTTGTGTCAATGTTCTTGTAAACAATCATCTCGTAGCTTACCCCTTGGTAGTAATAATGCAACACCCATGCAATGCCTTCCACGTAACGCTGAGTTATCCTAGTAACGAACGTTAGAACAGTATCCTGAAGAAGGAAGAGCGGCATACTGTTTCTTGAACTCGGTGTCGGAGTTCAGGACGCTGAACTTTTGTTGATAATAACGCTCCTTGTAGCCCGGCTCGTACAACCTAAGGACAAGCATGAGTGCCCGTTGGGCGAGATGGAGGTGCGCCTACCTAACATTGTCTACCTGCTGGACAGAGCCATCGGCTCGAACAACCATAGCATACGAAGGTTCCTCCTCCTCCGTCGAACTCTCGTTCTCGCCGACAACAACAACGTCCTCCGCAGCATCTATTTGCGCATCTTCGATTTCAACCTCTGCTGCGCTGCGTTTTCGATCAGGAGAAACAGATGTCGTAGACTCATCCAACGATTCCAATGATTGAGATTGTGGTGGGGAAGCTGTCGCAGGCGGCTCTGCATTTCCAAGACCAGGAACTTCAAAATCAGAGGCTGAATCTGAGACATCCAAGTCCGATGTTTGTGCTTTTGTTGTCGATGATGCACTGGGTTTCACAGGAACAAGGCCAGCCAGCTCAGCCTTCAAAACGTCTGCTGCACTCATATTCGCCAGCCTGATCGCTGCACGATGTGCGACCACGTCCCGGTTACTACCGGCCAATGCCTGTGTAGCAGTAGGCACATTGGACTTTGACTGTGTTGTTGAAGGGGCACCAAGACCTATCGAGTCTGCTTTTGCCGCAAAGTTATTAAGAACCGGACCATTTATGCCAAGAGAAGAGGAGGGGCCGGATGCATTGCGGATATCAGAAGGGCCACTAAAATTTTTGTTGTTGTTATCAATGCGCCGTCGTTTGGATTCATGATCCTGACGATTCTCGGCTAAGGAGGTGGTCAGCCTTGGGCACCTGATTAAATTCCTTCCTACCAAATGAGTACAGGAAGTAAGTGAGCAACACGTACCTTCTTGCCTCTTCCTGAATATGTCGTCCTCCCTCCTTGCCAGTCCCTCAAGAATTATCTCTACCCTGTCAAGAACCAACTTGCCGTGATCCGTCAAGTACCCGCCCATTCTAGGAAGTTCCATTTTCCAGATATTGAGCAGTGTGTCAATAGCGCCCTCTCGGATCTCCAAACTAGGTAGATGAGGTAAAAAGTCATTACCCACAAAGAAAATTAGCAAAACCCAATCATCAATCGCTTGCTCGAAATTGAAAGAAAAAAGGGCTCGAGGGACATAAAGCTCCGATTCGAGATATTCTCGCAGGATGGAAACATCGAGGAATATAAACGGCTTTTTCTCAGATTTGGTTGTGCGTTTTTGAACGAGAGCGTTTGGTTTTGGTCCAGGACATTGTGCCGCATAATGACCCTCTTCGCCGCAAAGTCGACAAGCAGTCGATTTGTCCTGAGAAAAAACGTCTTCCCGAAGTACGCGGAAGTATGGTTCGTGGGTGGCGAGTGCAAGCATGATGAGATCAGCGTCCTGAGGAAAAAGTGAATCCCATCAAACAGGAGTATAGAACTGCAAACATACCAGGCCGTAGATAACGTGCTTCGTGTTAGGATCATGACCTTGATTTGCACGTTGTCTCCGAATGAAATCCATAATTTTGTGCTCTCCTTCTCCGGGAACGCTTGCGTCTGATATGATCACTTGGAGCTGAAAGTCGGGGTCAAGCGAAAGCTTGTAAGAGTTACGAAGAAACATACATCTTTCCATCCCGGGTCGGTGTTCATTTTTTCGACGACCCAATATCTCAACGAGGCTGCAAGGAGGTCCATGAATGGAGTGCCGGGCGTGATGGCATTGGAATCCCAAGCTTCCTTGTGCTTTTCTTCGTCGCTAATTGTCTTACCCATTGCTAGAGGGTTGAACCATTAGGCCGGCGTGTCGGGAAATGATGAATACACACCCTCCCATTCGGCAACTGCCTGCTTGCGAGCTTCGGCTTTATCCTTGGCCTCTTGAGCAGACCTGAAACGTCGCGAACGCTGCTGGTTCATCTTTGCTCGCGGGGCCACACCATCTGACATGCAGGAGTGAGGACACGTCGATGAAGATGGTGGCATACACACCGATTGCCATGAAGAGAAGCTTGCGAGGCCTAACCATGTTCACAACACGATTCGTGTAATTGAAGACCTCAATCATCATTTCCTCCTCTGTTTCGGGTGGCCGCTAACGAAATGAAGTCAGTGATCCAGTGGTTCAGAGTACGAGTGAGGAGCATGCCTTTCCCTCTGGATGTGTACAAGGATGCACCTGAAATATTGTAAACTAAAGAAATAATATAGGAAGAACAGAGACGTACAATGCCGTTCATGTCCAAGTAAAGGTTGTCAAACTCGACACCATTTGGGTTTGGAGTGGTAATGTCAACCGGGAGTTTGATAGGTTCTCCAACTGCATCTGGGACTTCGACTTCATCTTCTTCACGGACGGATATAACTGAATATACCAGCGCTTAGTTGTGATGTTTCAATAGACTGCGGGTACAAACCGATCTTTGGGTACTTTTTACTTAGCCAACGAAACAACGCAGGGACACCCTAGGAAGGTGGATGAGAGAGAGAAGAAACGTAGATGGGTTTGTACACACCATGACTTGGGTAGACTAGTAAAAGTGTAGAGGGTCGTCGTCGTCGAGATGAGAGCAATGTCGGTACCGTTGACCAAGCCGGCGAGGACATGTGTTGCTTACCAAATATGGTGAATGTTACATCATATATTCTCACGGGGTCTTAATGACTCGTACTTGGAACACCTCCAGAGGGGCATCCTTGGACGCTATTCGGGACGATGTCGACGACGACGGCAACGTTCACGGCGCCTCTGACAACCTCTCTGAAACTTACCACAGCACCCTCACACCCTCAGGAAATGGCATCCCAAGTACATACCCCATCTCATCCCGATCCCGCACCAAAATCCCAAAAGCAAATGACCAAGGCAGAGCGCCGTGAACAGCAAGAAGCACAGCGAGCCGCAAAGGCTGCAGTAAAGGCTGCTTCTACTCAGCCCTCCTCGTCAAAACCTCCTTCCCACAAGCATAATGCTAGCGTCAGTGGCAAGAGTACCACCCCGTCTTCTGCCGGTACCCCCAGGAAATCTGGAAGGGAATCTTTATCAAAACTCGGAAAGGGAGAACCCAGGGATGCTCTTCATCTCAACCAGCTAGACGAGACTCCGCGTGGCCTACGCATCTTCTCGCACTTTGGTGCTCCCAAACCACCAGCGATCACCAAGGGTGACATTCACCCCGCCATCATAAGACTTGGTTTACAGTTCTCAGAGTTCAAGATCACTGGTGCGAATGCAAGGTGTATCGCCATGTTGTCCGCCTTCAAAACCGTATGTCTCTCGTCTTGAATCCCTTTACGTCACTCATCCAGCTACCAGGTCATACAAGACTATGTGACGCCTCGTAATAATACACTCTCTCGTCACCTCATGACGCACCTCTCGCCTCAGATCACACACCTCGTGTCGGCGAGACCAATGTCCGTCTCAATGGGCAATGCAGTTAGACAACTCAAACTCGAAATCAGCGGTTCAGATATTGACCTGCCAGAACAGGATGTTAGTTTTATCAATTGCACATCAGTTCCGGCCATGACCTGATGGCTTACAGGCCAAAGATGCGTTGTGCGATACGATCGATAATTACATCCGCGATCGGATCCTTCTTGCTGATCAAGTCATACAAGAGACCGCTGGCGGCAAGATCAAAGACGGTGATGTCATTCTCACATATGCGCGGTCCGTGCCAGAGAGTCAGGCCCAGCGCAGATACTTACCCCTCATTGTAGGTCGTCGGTGGTCGAAAAGGTCTTGTTGCACGCCTGGTCATCCGGCAAGCGCTTTTCCGTTATCGTCGTTGATTCGCGACCCATGCTGGAAGGTCAGCTTCTGATGATCTACGATGTTGATAACGATCCTTCACACATGTTGCTTGTTTAGGCAAGGCATTGATGCGCTCTCTCACGACTGCATCAATTCCGTGCACATATCTTCTGCTGCCGTCCCTTCCATCCGTCTTACCACACACGACGACGTTGTTTGTTGGAGCACACTCTTTGCATGCGAACGGCGCTGTTTTCTCGCGCGCTGGTACAGCAATGGTTGCTATGATGGCACAGTCGAGGAATATTCCTGTTGTGGTGTGCTGTGAAACATACAAGTTCGCAGAGGGTATTCGTTGGGACGGGGTAAGCAAGAATGAACTAGGTGAGTACTAGGGAGTCTCTTTGACGGCCGCTGAGACAAATCGACGTGGCAGCACCGACACCGTTTCCACCGTCCTCCACGCCGGAGACACCACAAGCGAATCTTTCAATTCTGAGTCCGTTGTATGACTTGACACCGCCATCATGTATCACGGCGGTTGTGACAGAGGTGGGCATCATTCCACCGAGCTCGATATCGTCGATTCCCGGTGCTCTCGGGAGGTCTACCATTGGTGCTTGATAGGCGATTAGCATAGACCAGTTGGAGTATTTTGTCCTGTCACGTTTCTATTTCGACCTTGGATGAATGCACGTTTGTTTGTCACGTGATTCGGGATATGCCGGAGACCCCTCCCTTGTTGGCATTGTTGCCCCTCGCGCTCGCCAGCCCCCGTCACTGTCGCCAACGATGTCCCGCTCTGCTTCCCCGCCCCCACCGCCCGCCAATGGCTCTCTGCCCGCCCCGCCTGCAGACAGTGCGTCCCCCGACGTCCCCGCCAGGATCAGTGCCTACTACTCCCTTGTCTTTCCCGACATTACCTTCTTTCTGCAGACCCTCACCGTCACCATTGGCAGGAGGTGTCTTCCGTCCTCTACCTCCCTCAATGGCTCCGATGCCCCCGCCGCCACTCAGAGTCTTGTTGATGTCGACCTCGGCCCACTCAAGAGCGTGTCACGGCTGCACGCAAGGATAGAGTATGAGGAAGAGGAGGCGCGCTTTGTCCTCGTTGTGATTGGGCGCAATGGTGCTTGGGTGGATGGGGTTTGGTCAGGCGCTGGAAGTCGAGTACCACTGGGCGAAAAGTGTGTCTTATCCTCATCCTTTATTCAATCTCACACTGTTCCAGGTCTCAGATCCAGATAGCCTCACGAACGTTCCACTTTGTACTCCCTCCCCCAGCAGCACTTGAAGACCCTCCCTCACCCTCTTCAGTCTCCTCGATGCAGCGGGCCCGCTCCCCATCTGTCGACATCACTTCTATCTCTCCACCGTCGTCTTTGCCTTCCCATTCTCCCTCGCCCCGTACCGCGCCTGTGTTACCCCCAGGGAAATCTCGTTCTCCCGATTCTCGGCTTCCGAATACGAATGCAATTTCCCGCTCAAAGGCCCCTTCCGCTTCTACTTCTGGTTCTTCGTCCATCATTGCGCCAACATCCAAGAAACGTAAGAAAGCCTCTCAGCCACCCCCAAAGCCTGACGTAATGCCACCAAAACCTCCCTTCACGTACGCGCAATTGTGTTATCGAGCCATAAAGGGGATGGGAGGCAAAGCAACTCTCCAGGATATTTGCCGTTGGATGATGGATAACTATGACTGGTATCGTTTCAGTGAAGGTGCTGGCTGGGAGGTGCGTAGTTTTAAGACAATTCCTTCCCATTTGAATCCCTTTCTTTCGTTTTCCCTCGAGTGATCCGAATTTCACTTTCTCTGATTGGGAAACTGATACGCCTCTGTAAAATAGAATTCTGTTCGCCACAATTTGTCCTCTGGACGCGCTTTCAAGAAAATGGAACGTAGCACCGGAGAACACGGTAAAGGCTTCTTCTGGTCTGTCGATGCACAGTACGAGCATACATTCGAAGAACAAGAGGCTCGTACTGCCGCCCAATCCCAGTCCTCATCGTTGACAACACCAGCTAATAACAAAGAGAGTGCCAATAAAGGATCCAGGAGGAAAGATAAGGCGATACCACTTGATCCACCACTTAAGCGGAGTGTCAAGAGTGGCATTGGGCCATTACCACCACCGCTAACGTCTACACCGCTAGCTTCCTCTTTCAGGACGGCACTTCGAGAGTCATGTACGGCTGTTCTGAAAGGTACGGCGGTAGGGAACGTAGCCGCTGTGCCTCCAGCTGAGGTATCAAAGTCTGAACCAGGTGATCCACCCCGGACCGTTCCAGTTGTCCCGGCTGGCGGAATGCTTTCCACGCTTGGTTCCGTCGCATTGTCTAGGTTAGCGGGAGCTGGGATGTCTACCGAACCCTCGACACCTAGTATGGACCTTTCTTCCGGCCCTTCATCGTCAACACCACCAAACGCTGTATGCGCATCTTCCTCTGATTCATCCATCCCATTTGGTACTCTCCCGCCTTCTGTTTGTTTACCAATTGTCATTGGTTCTGTCCCGACCTCTCATCCTTCGAGCAGCACTTCAGACCCGTCACCTATTATATTGCATAATAACACCCTCGTTCTTTCTCCCGTCATATTCTCGTCTCTCGCGCCGGAACAACTTAAAGCACTGGAAGAAATGGGTGCGCAAAAGGCGTTGGACGTATTACAAGGACACATTGTGCGGTATCTGAAGGAACAAATGGGCAAGAAGAAGAGAAAGAAGGCTGTTTCTGGTAATGTTGTGGAGAAAGGAGGAACGAAAACTGGCAAGAGCAATGCGTCGGAACTGTCAAGCCCATTCACAACTGCTCCTTTACCTTTGAGGACATATTCTGCTCCTACATCTCAGGTTCCGCATATTTGCACCGAGACGCCGTCTTCCGCACTGACTTTGTCAAATTCATCGATCGACTGTACTTCGACTGCCGAATTTTCTAGTGCAGACGTAAGGGCGTGCTCTTCACCCTGTGTGGGCAATAGTCCTGGAGCATCCGCACCACTTCTAGATGAAAACGGACTTGATACTCCAATCATTATTGTAGATGACGAAGATGAAGCGGGACGGGCTGCAAAGAGAAGAAAACTTGGGAACGAAGCTGAAACGAGGACCCAGTCGAAGGATGTTGCCAGCGCAGTACAGATTTCACAAGCCCTCGATGAAGACATCGAAGTTGAGGTGTGCTAATGGATCTCTGACATCTTCGTGCTTACTTCCCCTGGGTTTCACATCGCATTTTCCGTTCAGGCCAAGTTTGGGCTTTCTTTTGCAATTACAACTCATAATGTACTGTCGCATCCACATCTCATTGGCATTCATTATACCACTTGCGCGCCACTCATCCTTGGCGTTCCTGCACTCTTGGATAACCCCATCCCTCAAGCTCTCTCGCCGCATGACTTCTACGCCGATACGTCTATCACGATATACTCCTGCGTCATGTCTCGCCGGGTTTCCAGCTCACGCATTCACGTTTATGATTACCTTATAGTTATTCTCAGCGGTACCAGAGGCCGTTCGATAATATCATTTCGATGCTAGAGGATCGGCTTTACATTCTTGCATTTCAGACACGGGCAAACTCAACGGGCTAGTGCACATACTGCTGTTCACGATCTGCAGTTGAGAACAATGTTTATCTCGTGGCCTTCTTGAATGTTGCTTCCAAAAATCTTTGAGTGCCACTGCCTTGACTATCAAGATTTATGAAGGCATTGTGGTAAGACTAGATGGAGAGATCCACCATCGGTTATGAACGTGACTCCAGGTGCGCTTACGGGCATTCTTGGGCTTTGAGTACGAAGTAGGGTGATCTGCACCCCTATTTCTGCGAATACTTAGGTACGGCCCTCTACTGAAGTAGGCTGACTGACTTTTCAAGACAGGGCACAAGAATGTCAAGTTTGGTTGTTGCGTTCTTGACATCGCTGCCTAATCCAGCATGAACATTCATTGCTAGAGTGCCTGAACATTTGGTTTGGGAATATTCCATATAGGCAAACACCTACTTCGTGGATGTATTTTTTGTCATCATCATTCTCCACAACGGGTACGTGACCCACAGTGGCCTCAGGGGGGACAAGAATGACTTAGAGTTTGACATATCAAGACACTTGGCCGGAATGCTATATCAAGTTGCCGGGGCAGTGGCTCTTGGCGTATTGGCCCATCAATGCGGGGACCTCCGGAATATCCAGCACACGTTTGTGATGTCCGTGTTTCGTGTACTAAAGGACAGCAACATGCCACCGACGGACTTGGCGAGTAGCAAAACTTGGTATTCCAATAAACCGATCAACAGTATTAATTCCCCGATGTAGCCGAACGGCGCGTTGCGCTGCAGCGCTGAATCGGTACCTGTGGTTCTCTAGGCTGTGGATGGTGGCCGGATGATGAATCCAGTCTGATATTGATGGATTGCTGTGGCAAGGAATGGCTCACAAGTCCCTGCGCTGGCTTAGCTTCCGCATGGTTACATACGTGGCAAAGGCAATTTTGGTGATAAGCATACCACTAACTTGGGAAATGGCCACATTGGTCTTGACATTTAATAATAGAAAGTATTGTCACAGCATTGTCAACACAGCAAATCCAAGCAATTACAAAACAAGATATGCAGATGCAAAAGAAAGGATCCTAAATCATACACCCCTTCAAGGGAAACGTTTGTTCCAAAAGCGCTGGTAAAAGTTGTCCAAAGTCCTAGTGGCAATCCTAAAGATCTCATGATCTCTGGACTGTTTACAGGTCTTCAAAACCTTGACAATCTCTTCTGCAAGATTTGTAAGCAGTTCTTCCTGAAGTGTGACCAGATTCTTCATTTGGTCAATATTCTTCAATAGTATGAGCAGGTCTGGAGAGTTTGCTGCAAAAGTCTAAAGTAAAACATTAAATCCATATACACATTAAAGAATGAGAAATCTTACATACAGGTCGTTCACCAAATAGTTGAAAATACAACAGTTGCTTTTTACGTTCATTGCAAATTTGCTGTAGGGTATTTGCCCAGCCTTGAATCCTTTCCAGAAAAGCATCTGGTGTGACCCTTGTGTCATCTGGCATTATGTCATCATCAATGGCAAGAACATTGGCCTCAGAATTTGATGTGGAATCTGATGAGCTGGTTGGCACATCTTCAGAGATGTCCAAAAAGTCACTCTCTTGTTCTAGCTTCACATTAGAAGCAGATTGAACTATAATTAAAATGATTTTAAAATCCAAATCCATAATAAATGAAATGAATACCAGTATTGCCATCACCTAGGGCCAGCCTGTCAAGGCTATATACTGAGGCATTGTTATTGGGAAATGTAGTAGCCACCAAGGATGTTCTTGAGCCATTTATGCCTATGAAAACATTAGATAAGAACTATAAATGTTTAGAATGCAATACCAGACACACCATCACTCATAGGTTGATCAAGGATATCTAGAACTAATGTAAGAAAACTATCAAATATTCCATGAATCATCACTCACCATTAGCATCCAAGGATGCATCCATTTTCAAAGAAACAGGAAAAGCCACTTTTTCCATGCCATCTGATGATGTCAACTGCAGTTGATCTGCATCTGAACTTGTTTGACATTCAGGGAGTAACAAAGATGGGCTGACTGGAGTCTATAGAACATCAATATGTAAGACTCACAGTCAACACAATGTATCACACTTACCTGTGTGGGTCTCAATGTGTTCTGGTGATGGCTAGAATGGGGATGGTGTGTAGCCATGTGCCTTGTGTTGACATGTGTAGCCACCCTCTGCCTTTGAACAGAGCTGGCATTCTGATCAACATGCTGGAAGGGGGAGTGAAAGGCATGGTGATTTAGAAAAGTAGGCCTCTTGCCCAGCAAATTAGTGTAGGAATCATCACCTGCCCTGGACTGAGCAACCAGAGCAGTTTCAGAATGGTTGGTCATGGATTCAAAAGAGTGAAAGGATATATGGGGCACAATGGGCAAGGGAATAGATGGATGTTGAGGTAGAAAGAGCAAATTTCAAAAATACACACAGCCAGTCCCATTATATATGTCGTCGGAGTTTGAAAGCGATGATGTATGAGTCAGCCGTTCAATTGTTACAGTTACACGGGTCATGCGGTACTGACTCACCCATTCAACGCGCGATGATGTACAAAACGGGAATGGCGACGGGAACGTGGTAAATGACGTGTAGCCAATGATGTACGGACGGGGAGCATGTCTGATGACGTGTGAACGAAATAAAGTTCAGTCGGGGCGGGCCGACATGAAGCCGTTAATTTGAAAGACATCGAGCTTACTGCGGGAGCGCTATCCGTGAGAGGCTTGGACGGGAGAAATAGATGGAAGCACGTTGCTAAAACAGCACAGAGTGAGACGAAACAGGGATGAACGGTTTACGAGAGAGGGGTGGCGCATGTTGCAGGTGGTGATTGGATGTCGAGAAAGGCGATGGCGCAGACAGTGCAACCAAGGTGGAACGAGGCGAGAGTGCGAGGGGAGTGGTAGCGAGGACAAACGTGCGCAAGGACCCGTGGCACCGCGTGGCATCGTGGCCAAGATAGAAAAGGGTCCGGACGTAAGAGCGATGGTGTTGCTTCCTGGCTGCTAGCGAGGTGAGTGTGCTGGTCGAGCTGGTCGTCGGTCGCTGCTGACCATCGCGTCGAGCAGACCATGCATAGACGCTGCTGACTCATCAGAGACTATCAGATCCGGGGCACGTGTCTCTCTCCATTATATCGTCATATTCTTTTGCGACAGCGCCCTTTCCGCCACCATGCGCCCCCGCCCCGCCTCGACATCGACACACCACCTCCCGCCCTCCCCGCCGCCGTCGCACGACACCACCGCCCCCTCTTCGCCCCGCCCTCCTCTCGTCCCCGACATCACCCCGAGGCGCATACATCCCACCCGCGCCATCACCCTGCCCTCCTCACCCCGCGCCGCTATCTCGAGCCGTACCACCTCAAAACACCAGCATACACCCCGCCGCTTTTCGTCATCGTCCTCCTCGTCCTCCTCGTCCTCCTCTATCGCACTCTGTCCCCCGACTGCTGGCATCGGGAGAAAGGTTGCAGAGTCGCTCGAGCTCTTCAAAGAGTCTGAAGAGAGACCCGAGCCGACGTTGGCCAAGCGTCGTCTGACCACCTCTTACCCAAACGACGCCGTTGCAGAAGCGAGATATGAATTCGTCAAGCGAGCGGACTGGCCCGATCCGGAAACAGCTGCCCTTCGCAGAGAACGCAGCTCGACCGCTTTAGAGAACGTCAGAACCCGGGATGGCATCGACGTACTCGTCAGGGACCCCGACGCTCTCTCCCCGTGTCCACGCGACCCACTCTTCTCCGATCCGTCTCATTGGCGCAAAGACATTTTCCGCCAAGACCCGACTATTCGCGGTAGGCGCAGACGAAGGGCATCTGATATTTCCACCCTCGAGCCCTCTTCCGAGCCATCCCCTATCACCGTTCCACAATCCCCATGTATCCGTCCACACTCGCGGGCTTATCCCCCTTCTCCCTCCCCATCTCGTTCACCAACTGATCGCATCCCCCCCTTGGCATTGTACAGTCCCTCCTTGGATCGTCTCAGCTCGTTCAATGAGAAACTGAACAGCACACACCCTGCCAACCAAAACTCATCGCACTTGCGTTCACCCACCCCCACCCATATCTCATCACCTCCCCAAGCACTTCCTTCTCCCTCACACTCGTATTCGTCCTGGTCCACCGACGACGAATCTGGTTGGGAAACATCTTCAATGACCTCGGATATCTCATCCACATCCGGAACCTCCGAACATCCACTTTCCCTTTCCCAACTCGCAGATCCTTTGCTCGGCCCGGTCAGCGAGGGTGATCATATCCCAGAACCGATGAGTGACGCCCCTCCCTACAGCTCCGATCTCTGGAACGCCGATTCTCTGAATATGGTATACGGTGATTCGGAAGAAAGCCTTCCTCATATCCCCTTGCGTCCATTTCGCAACCAAGTTGGGGGTCACAATGCCATCTATAAATTCACCAAAAGGGCGGTGTGCAAGGTCAGTATGTACACGCATTGAAGGACGATGTCTAACTAAGCTTCACCAAATCAGCCCCTGGTATCGAGAGAAAATCAGTTCTACGAAGCAGTCGAGCGAGAAGCCCCACCACTCCTTGGATTTATCCCACGATATCTAGGAGTCATGCTAGTGACGTACCGTCGCGTCACCAAGGGCTCTCCTGTCCTCCCTAGCCCAGAACCATCTGCCTCTCCTGTTGCCGTATCCAACTCTGTCGTGCAGAGGACGATCAGCGAACCTGATTACTCATTCAGCAATCCGCCATCGCATCATGTCACCGGCTTACCCGCGGAGGGTATTGGATTGCAGATGACAGTCGAAGAAGCAGAACTGCCCGAGGTTGCATTGGATCGCAACCGTCACATCATTCCCAAGTGGCTGCTGCACCGCCACCCCCACGATCGCACATGTCCTCTCACCGATCCATATACACCCGGCCTGGGTCCTAGCCAGCGTCCACACCCGACCCAACTCTCAGGTGCAGCAGCGTCGAGCCCAGCGCTGATCCAAAACCAACCAATACAGTCGAACCAGTTGAACCGTCAGCGACGTGACCTCACTCGTCAACCCACGGAGCCGCTTGATGAGAATGATCCGTGCTTCAATGGGGATGTGACACGAGTGACACCCTCTTTTGCAGACCCAAGGTCTTCCTGGGGGATAGCAGCGCAGGAGGACCCCCAGTCTTCCCGGCCCGATCTCCGTCCATTTCATTCCGAACTGGCCATTGGCTTGCAGCCGTCCTCGTGCTGGTTTGGAGGTACCGGGTCCACGACCGTGAATACCAAGCTGAAGGATCATATATTCAGCACCATCTTGCGTCGCTTTCACCGCCGTTACAAGCCTCGATGGCTGAAAGACTCACATACAGAAGACGAAAGAGAAGTGTCCACCCAGCAGGGGCGCGAATTGCCAGTACCCGTTCGACTGCGCTCGGCGTCCCGTAACCGGTATACCGGCTCTGTTGAGCGTCCTACAGAACGAGAAAATAATAAGCGCTGTAACTCGGTCTTCCGAAAAGCGCGAAGCGATGGCGAGATGGACCACGGTGGACAGAACAGTTCATTTGACATAGACTATGATAAGCTGGATGACTTCTTAGGCAGGGAACGGTCAAATTTAGCATTGGACAGCAAGGATGGGATCAAACCTCTGACTCGGAGCAGATCCCGCTCGCGATCTGTAGATTCCCCGCCTGTTTTCTTGTCTTCTCCATCACACGCGATTCAGCCAATTCCATCGAGCAAAAGTTCCCATTCCGTGCCACGTCAGCACCATTTTATCCTCATGGAGGATCTAACAGGCTGCTTGAAGCACTCCTGTGTGTTGGACTTGAAGATGGGAACAAGGCAGTACGGCATGGATGCCATCCCGTCTAAAAAGAAGAGTCAGCGCAAGAAATGTGATCGGACGACGAGCCGTCCCTTGGGTGTTCGTGTGTGTGGTATGCAGGTACGTTCCTGTCCGGTTACAGCAACCACTCAGCGCAGACTATTCCACACAGGTATGGAACCACGCCACCCAATCTTACGTTACCCAGAGTAAATATATGGGGCGTGATGTTCGTGCGGAAGAGTTTCCATCTCTGCTCGCGAGTTTCCTGTACGATGGGGAGCGTCTCCTCGTCTGGCATATTCCAGTTTTACTTCAAAAGCTTTACGCACTTGCACGCATCATTAGTCGGCTGAAAGGCTTCAGGTTCTATGGTTGCAGTCTCCTTCTAATTTATGATGGAGATCGTGATGCACAGGAAACTTTTCGAATGTCTGCTCTGGAGCACCCGTCTTCTCGGAGTAAACGTGGGGAGTCATTGGAACGATCGCAAACGCGATCGTGGGGTGGGGTCGCACCCCCTTCATCTCTGCGACGGACACACAGCGAAGATGTCCTCTTTGGTCCCATAGGCAAACGGTCCGGAGGAAAGCGGAAACGCGGAGAGGTCAATGTTCGCATCGTCGACTTTGCACACACCACTACTGGACGCGATTGGGCACCATACCCACCACCTCCAGACCGGATGGTGGTTCAGCAAGTGTCGAGTTCAAAAGGTTACCAAGCCGAGGTAGACGCCGACAGTGGTGTCATTTATGCTCGCTTTCCTCCGCACTATCCAAAGGAACCTGACCGTGGGTTTTTGTTCGGTTTGAAGCATTTGACGGAGGCATTGGAGAAGGTTTGGAATGACGAACGAATACGGCAGATCAAAGTTTCCAGAGAGGATCCTTTTGCGGACACATCGCAGCTCCCCCCTTTGGCTCTGGACGGAAAGGAAGTTTTTGACGAGATCTTCGGTTCACTGGAGTCTGGTGAAGACCCAGGGATGTTGTCGACGTGAGGATGTGTAGTATGGTGTGTACGTGCCGCTGTTTCTCACTTCGTTTTATTACATTTGATCGTTTTCCTATTCACTACCTTGCCCTGTTGGCTGTCTAGACTTTCTCACTGCACGTTTCCAACATTGTATTGCATTCCCGAGTCAGCTATGCGTCTCGTTCTTCACCGCACCATAATCTGCCTTGCACTTTGAATGGTATTCGTTGCCTAGTGGCATCACCATGTTAGCTTTCTGCTTGTACCGAGTCGAATGAGCAGCGCAAGTATACGCAGAAACAGGCTTAGTGACAAGCGGTTTTAAAGGATGACTCTATTGATTGAACATGACATGGAGATTAAATAGACGATGAGAGTCTATCATGAGTCGTCGCTTTGGATGTACCGGGCGCGAATGTCCTTCCATTGCCGCTGGTAGCGACCTCGTCAACGGTAACAAGAAGAAGCCATAGCACAACTCACACCCTTGTTCCATTGGTCCCAGAATGACTGAACGGCGACGTCGAAGCCGAGGCCAAATGCAAACGCTCCGGCAAATATGCTAGAGACAAAGACACCTTGTCGAAAAATTAAGAGAGTACAGTTGTAGGGACTTGAACCACCCACTGTTCCGCTTTGCAAAGGTGCTGTAAAAGGCGTTGGAGAACTGGTGGAGAATTCAAGTAGCCATCACACCGAGCAAGGGCTAGTACTTACCGACATCGTCTTGGATGGAGAGAGGAATGTTTCCGGCGACGACCGAACCAAAGGCTTTTCGTTCCCACACCTACTCTTCACTACGAGAATGGTACTGGCACGATGGTCTTCCTCAGTCCTGCATAGGTTACCGCACCCAACAACGACCCCCTTCAGAGCCTCCTCGTCGCTCTTCCCAGACTTCCCTACTCGCTCGACCTCACACTTGGAGTTTCCGCCAACAGGTCCCATTTCATACGATGCAGTTCCGAATCCGCTGACCCGATCCAAACTCTCTGGTCGGGTTTCAAAAACTGTTGCACCACCTCCGAAATACCACTTTCATGGCATCTTCAGCAGGAACAACACCAAGGTCTACCTCTGTGGACCCGATGGAAGACTCTTGTCGGAAGGTTGGTGGAGTGGTGGCAGCTGTGGGTTCAAGGGGGCAAACCGCAAGACGCACGAAGCTGGATACCAGTGTGCAGTGCATGCCTTTCGGCGGTTGGAGGACGTCATCAAGGACAAGGGTCGTATATCACTCGCGTTGCACTTTGCAGGGTTTGGAAAGGGCAGGGTTGCTGTTGAGAGTGTGTTCTTGACGAGCGAAGGGGACAAGATACGTCCATTGGTCATCGAGGTCGAGGACAGGACAAAGATAAAGATTGGCGGGACAAGATCGAAAAAGAAGAGACGTGTCTAAGCAGGTGCTCTTTTTCTGTCTGCACGGCTGGCAACTGCTATCCTCGCTAGCATCGTGATGGATTGAACTCGCCATTCTATATTCATCTAGAACACACCTTGTTGGTATAATCTAGCACCAACGTGTAGGTGTCTTACACGATATACATTGCGATAACTCTACGATATGTCAGTCGCTGAAAAATGGATCAGACGTATATTTGTTGTAATCTGGCCGTGCCAGTGATCTTTGGGCCACTCTCTTGTCGGTCTCAATGTCGTCCATGAGTGCCTCTGTGCTAGGGTTTGTGTGTGACACTGTATGGGAATGACACACTTGCCTTTGGAGATGTAATCGAACTCTGGACGGATGTATCCCAGTACCAGTGCCTTTAGCTTTTGCCCGTAAAAGTCTGACTGGAACTCGTGCATGACGTGGATTTCCTACATGAATATGCTTCAGTAATGGACCTTTGCAAAGGCTCACACGTACAGCCGTCATCTGTTGGTTCTTGTAGAATGGATTCCAACCGAGACTCATGACCATGGGCAACACAGCGACGTCTTTAGCTGGAAACTCGCCATTGTCCGCAGAGTACACCCGAGCATATCCATAGTACACGCCACGTTTGGCTATGCTGGCCATGTGTGTGATGGACTCGTCGGGTAGGTTCGCTAGAGTCCACATGAATATCGAGATGATAAAAGGGAAAGGAGACAGACCAGTTGGACACCCGAGCTCTTTGCTCCCTCTACCATAGCCATGTTGTACGATGCCCTCGAGCTGGATTGGATACGGTTCCTGTGGTGTGTCGGGTCCAACGATGGTCGGTCTGTTGGTGCGGAGTGGGCTGGGTCTTGTAGGGGTTGACAGTGATCTAGATGCGAGCGTAATCAAGAATTGTCCCATTATTACTTGCCAAGGTTGGTTTGGGAAGAAGGAAAAAGGGCAAGCCCGCGCCTGTTCGTCCAACACACCCACCTATGGCGACGCCGTTCACAGGCTATCCACCCTATGGGACCTATCAGGCGCCCTATCCAATCTATCCAATTCCTCCTGGACAGCCTGCAGTGGCCGCAGCAGCAGTGACCGCCCTTTCACACTTTGCAGCCCACTTTCCCCAACCACCACCTGGCTATCCGTTGTATGCCCTCCAGCCAGTAAGAGCTCCCAGTCCACCCCCAGCACCACCCACCGCCCCAGACATACCCACGATATCACCGCAAATAGCGTCAGACCAAGTTCGGCATTTGATCGTGTCCAGCCTGAAGTTGGCAGAGTTCGAGTCCATCGAGTCTCATGCGCTGCAGAGGTTGGAGGTGGAGGTGATCGCATGTAAGTTCAGTTCAGTGGCTTCCTCCTCCCAAATCTTCCTTCCGTGTCACCAGTCATACATGCGCTGCACGAACAAGCCCACGAGTACGCAAACTTGGCCAACAGGGCAGTGCCTGTAGCAACAGACGTACTGCTTGCATGCAGTGACAGGGGCCTCAAAGTGAAGGACCTGCATCACATCGCCCTCGCATCGAAATCTGCTAGTCAGTGTTCGTTCTGTTGCGTCGTCGTATACCCATCTTGTTTCCAGACATATCGTCGCAATCACCGTTTGAGCTGCCACCGCCACGCGAAGACTCACCAGAGCTGCTGCCCTCGGATGAGGAGGGCGTACCACCGTTCATTCCAACAACGTTGCGTTCTCTTCCATCTCACTTTCCAGCTCTCCCACCAAAGCATACGTACTTGAAGACGCCAGTACGTCGTAAATACTGTCCCTCACCTTTACATCTGACTAGCAACGCCCTCAGGCATCACCACCAAAAAAGGCAGCCCTTCCATCTCTCGAACGCAAATTGAAGACTGCAGGACTGGTACAGGAATCCCTGAAAAACCTACTGACAGCTACAGAGGACAACTTGGGACAAGAGGACGGCGAGCTTCTTGGACACATAGTCAATTGCGAAGTCTCAATGTATCCTCGGAAGCGGTGGAGAGTGATCCAATCCTAATCATATAGCATTCTGCATCTCATTTCCTGATGCTGTCCGCGTGATTCCCTGATCGATGCCCGGTGTCCATACGTGCATGTTGGCAACTTCCTACAAAGGGCCAGTCGAGGTTGGATCGATTGCTAGTCAAGTATCTAGCATTCAGTAATTTCCACCAATAGTTCTGGATCTTGCTAGCTGGGCGAACCTCGGCATGTGGACTCTCCATGTTGAGTTGCTGTCAAGGACTCCATTGATCTTGGCGCCTGTTGTCGTGTTTTCCTCTTCTTTGATGGTGGCACATCGCCCATTGTCCCCTTTTTGAAGCTCGATTTGTTTCGTGATGTATGCGGCTTGTGATAATTGTGTGACTCGGGATTCGAGCTTACTACCGGCTCAAGGAATACGAGCCGGTTAGAATGGTTGTATTCTGTTTCCGGTCGCGCTGGTCTTGTACGCGAAACAGGCGAGAAAGATTTAAAGCACAAGTCCGACAAGCATTGTTCAGTTCCTTGGTCAATTGAAACATGTTCGATGTCAGGATTGACGGCGGGCATCGTTGCGGCAGAACTTGCGCCCCTCTGCAGAACCGCGTAGCGATTGCGACACTATTCAAAAGGTGGTGTTTCGAGGGGCAGTGTCACAGTGGAGAGCGACGTTACCATGGCTTCCGTCCTTCCATTGTGGAGATGTTCGGCGATCTGTTTCCAAGATGCATCTCTGCGTTCGTGCACACAATCAACCAAAACCTTGTCTTCGTCCGCCGACCATCGGCACCTATTTATGCTTGAATCTAGTTGATCGGTCCATCGATCTCGACATTGATCATTGTGACGACCGGTTACACAGCCCGCGACATCCACCCATGATGAACCATAAGCAGCGACGGCAGCAGTGAGACGGACATCTTCTTCTGGGGTCCACGGGGAATGATTTATAGACTTGTCTAGCGTCTTCTGGAACCTATTACTGCACTGGGAAGGCGTAGCGTCCTCGGAAACATATCGTGCAACTGCGATCAACGGTTTGTGATGAAAAATATAGATTAAAAGGGCAGAAACGGACCGAGATGCCAGTTTTCATGCCCATACATACAGATGGCCTTGAGAAGACGATCATCAACCTCTGGTGTCCATTGGTGTGTTTTCCGTGAAATTGCTTGTCGCATGCAATCCAATGGTGTTCGGTGAGTCTATAAGATACGTGTAAGACTTCTAAAGACCTTGGGGGACATGGCACCTCACCCCTAGTCTCTGGGCCACAGTCACCCAGTCTGGCTGTCTGTCTGTGAAGTCAGCAGCAAGTGACTTGACTTCGAGCACCTCCTCTTGAGTCCATGGTTCGTGGTTAATTTCGGGGTGTCGGTCCCCAAGCCATCGTATCTCACATTCCCTCGCCGAACGAGTGATCACGGAGACGGTTGATACCTATGAGGGATAAGGAACCCACAGCGAAAAAAGAATATAATGGTACCTTTTCGGCGATCCGAACCCAGTCGACATCATTAAGCAACGGGGCGTGAGCCGTTTGTGCATCAACATTTGATAAAGATAAAGAACCCTCGCTGTGATAGATGAACAATGAGCAACCTCCGACACGAAGAACATACCTTTGCTGAATACTCAGCGCACGATTGCGATAGCTCTCGGCATTCACAGCCTCTGTGAGGGCCTCTAACTCCTTTGTCTTCACTGAAGATATGTTGGATGGACTCTATGGATCAAAACGGAGACATACTTGGGTGTACTTCGATGGCATTTTGATAACGGTTGCGTTTCAAAGCATCCGCATGAAATGGGGACTCCTAAAAACGTAGTCATATATACCAAGGGAACACAGCGATATTCACATACTGGTGACAGTAGCTCCTTTGCTGCAACCGGGGCGGTCGCTCTGACTGAGCCAGGTATGGTGACGAAGCATCCTAGTTCCAGATCAGATTCATCAATAGTTTCGACGGCTTCCTGAGATTAAACCATGCCAAAAGCACCACTTAGTTGAGAGGGACCGACGTACGAGAAGCTTGTCGAATCTTTCCAGTTCCGCCTCGAGTTTCTGGGTGTGTGCCTCTAATGCATGCAAGTGTTCCCTATTGGCTTGAAGAGTCCTCTGAGCCAACTCGACAATGTTCTCGCTCTCCGGCCTGTTGCTCATTAACACTTGCCAGTCCTGGGCAAAGTCTAGGTTGTAGTAGTTGTAGTAGTCCAAATATGCTAACCACGTGTTTTCTTTTCTTCTTTACTCAACCATCCCAGGATGGCTCAAGGTGCAGCAAAGCGTATAGGTATCGTCAACGCATACTTCCGAGACGATAGGGAATTGACTACTGCCACTAGCTGGACAGAATGAACAAGCTATTAGGGTCATTCGTCTTGGGATGTTTCTCCCCTCAGTCATATCCATTTTGCTTCGCCTGTTGTTTAGGCGAGGTTCTCTCCCCCCTTCAATGGCATCGCTGGCTATATATGTCGTGACCTATTTGCCTGCACTGTTTTTGTCTCGATACTTGGAAAACATTGGGACATCCCGGCGAGATCCAACAACTGGAGCGGTCATTTCTTCTGGTCAAGATCTCAGCCAACCAGGCGTTACAGAATGGTGTTTTGACATTTTATATGTCACTTGTACGTTCAGGACACATGTTCACTTACCGCAGCTTACGCGCGTACGCAGGGGCGTGCCAGATCGGAAGTGGTGCGTTCGGTGAATGGGTTTGGTACTTTTATCTCTTGGTATGTGGCATTCTCGCCTTTACGTGACCGAATCTGATGTGTTACAAGATTCCCTCATACGCTGCGTTCAAACTGTGGAGTAACTTTGTCGCACCTATGATTGGTCGGTCATCCGATGACAGCTCCGAGTCACCTACAGGTGAAAAGAGTACGCTGAGCAAACGGCAGGAGAAACTTCGCAAACGGAGCGAAAAAGGTGATCCCCGAGTCCGTACCGTCCGCAAATGACATGTGCTTGCAGAATAGATGTCCTTGTCCAATTTTCTCGCAGGGGCATGCATACTCTTGCAATGTCCGTACGCTGTACCGTGTCGGTGCTCGCAAATCACCTTTTGGTTCGAGTCAGCCACGAACATGGACTTGAGCTGTTTGATCGGGTCATGCTCTGCTAAACCAACCGTATACCGCTCGACAGATACTCACAAGTCAAGGTGTCGGAACATACAGTATGTATTGCATGACCAACTCTGACTTGAACCCAACAACGACCTCGAGCTTGGTGCAATTGGCCACGTGACTTGACTCTTGTGGCACAAACTCGGTGTTCGTCCAACATTGTCTTTTATCTGAACCCTTCGCACCATGGACGCATATACCGACATTCAACCGACGCGATGCGATGCGAATCAACACATACTCACCGAGAGTGCCTCTGTGATCTGCGAGCATGAAACCACGCTCACCGAAAGCCCAGTCCCAGAGAATTCACGCGCTTCCGATGTGAGTACTACGAGCGACCTCTTGACTGAAATATACCCTGCATATATGCAGATGCACATTCGTCTTGTGCCGGATGCATCCGTCGTCGAGGCGCACGAGGGAGAAGGCTCAATTCTCGCTGTAAATCCACTTTCCCAGATTTACCTATTGACCACCCTCGTTATTCACCCGCATATATTCACTCTGATCAGGAACACCCAAACACACGGCTAGCAGTGGAGGAGATAAATTACGAACACAGCTGTACAAACCCCGAAAGTGACACCGATCAGGTCGTCCTTCCTGCGACTTTCGAAGACGTCAGTTCTTCAAAACCCTTTCTCTCTTGTGTACTTTTTAAATCCGAGTAGGCCCTGTCCAAGCTTCCAGTCGTTCCCGCTAGTGGATCCGCGTCAGCTATTAGCTCCGATGCGCTGGAGGATCCTAGAGTTGTCGATTCTCAGGGGCCACCGTTATTCCATTCAAGGATGGCCTCGGAAACAGCACTGGAACCTGCATTGGATTGCACTCGGATTCTGGATGCTGAACCAGATCATGCACAAGGAGGTGATTTCGCCCATCTTACAGACGAAGAGGGAACTCGAGGGGACCCGGATCGTCCTTACGAGGACTTTGCGTCTTCCCAGCCTCCCAGTTCCAGTCCTCCGCAACTGTTTTCTTCCTCACCTTGTGCATCATCTCAGTCCTCCGAAGGTGGTGCTGAATCCTCAAAGACGGTCCGAGGATCTTCTTGTGCACTACTTACTTACACACAATTTCAGTTGGCTGCCGATGCCGATACCCCTGCAAACTTGCACAATTGTTCCCGTAGTGACCGCGTGGCATTCGCCGCCCAGGATGGACCTCGTTTAGAAACAAAACTACCAGAAACGAAAGATTGTCTAGAGATGAATTCCGCCTTGTGTGTCGAGGGTCCTAGGCATTCTAGAAAGCGAATGATATATGAAAGTGGTGTATGGCTGAGTCAAAATGAGCCTTTCAAATCCGTCATCTGACTACGTCTAGGATGATGAATCAAATGGGTTGCAGCCAATCAAACGTTCAGTACGTGTTCGAGAATCGTCTCTGCGGTGTTCCAACCGTCCTACGACCACACAGAGAACGGGCTCCCACCCCTATCTACCCCCTACCCCGATCCGCCCGACTCTTGCTTCTCAGAATCGCCAATTCAAAAAACTTGCTGCTCCGTTTCGTCCACCATGGAAGCTCCCTGTTTCCAGGAACGAACCTGTCCAGATCATGAAGAGTGGTCCAGAACCTGCTGAAATAGGCCATGATAAGCCCGACGTAAAGGAACTTACCACGGACGTTTTACGTCCACAACATAGGGTTTCAAGCGCATCAAGATCCGTGTCGCAATTCAAATCTCCGCTCATGAACAAGACCCTGCCAGCAAACAGCCGCACTATCCGTCTCACGCCGGCGCTCCAGGCACTCGAACGCCAGTTGCAGCTGCTCAAGCGTGCTATTAAAGTCAAGGAAGATAACGAGGAAGAGGTGCTCACCAGACTTGCGGGGAAATGGATAGAAGCAGGCAGGGAAGTCGCCTATGATGTCTGGGATGCAACCAAGGACGCAGGTAACTCTGAGGGGAAGGCGATGCTCCTACGCAGGTCATATGGCTGGGAGAATACCAACGATGGGAATACGCATTGGGGCTGGGATGCCAAACCCGAAGACGCGGATCAAGAATCCTGCCTCGATTTGTCAATGACTCCTGGCGCAAAGGAAAGACCGACTGCCGAGGGGGATGATGACATCGTATTCAACAATACTTTGGGCACCATGCTCCGTCAGCTCGGAATCGCTCCCGAGATCTATGGCTGGGACGACGACAAGGAGACCTTTTCTGATGAACGTTGAACCGACATAGGAACCCCAGACGATGTGTTTATCCACGCATGCTCACGACTGTTACTTATATATGGGTCTGTACCACTGAGGTAGTGTTTAAATAATAGGAAAGTGAGGGGGGATCCATCAAATAGTCAGAGGTAACAGGAACGCAGGGAACACATTAATGACCATGCATATTGGGTGACGAATGTACTGAGACTATCGAACGAGGCTAGCTATCGCTCGTCGCACGGGGCGATGGCTCAGATAAATATGTGTGACTAATGCTGTTGAAGCGGTATCCCGGGCAGTTGAATGCAATATATGCTTGCGGGGTCTATAATTTAGAGGCGAGTCAGACAGTTCTAATGCGTGTAGTCATATCTAAATATGATTATGAGAATCAAGGGTTTCCAGCAGCACCGTGGATACTTACTTTTTGTAAAAAGTCTCCGAATCTGTCGGGTTACTCTGCAACAACCGGTTAACAGACATTAAAAAACACAAGAGGTCGCCACGGACGTTTAATCGAGCTCCTCGAGATTTACGACCTTCCTTTTCAAGCTGACGACGGTGGTCACGGTCTTCTTTGAGCCACTGCAAAGCAGTGTGATACAAAGCGGAGGTAGTGGTGTTAGAAGAATTAAAAGGCCATGGGGTAGGTTCCGTCACGACAGAACCAAAGCTCATATGGGCAACATGGGTCGGAAACGAGTCAAGCCCATCGTAGATGTGAGTGGCGTCTTGGTAACGATCAGCCGGTGGTCTGCGAGAAAAAAAGAGATAAAGGACACAGACAAAGAATGGTTGCTCCACGCGTAAGACTGTCGTTTCGAAGGAATGTAAGAAGCTCGTCGCGAACCAGGACGTCTAGATCAACGGTGACCTGAATGATGAGGTCAAAATGAGCCCTTTTGAGACTGAACAGCGGCAGTATCAACTTGCTTCATCCAATAGTAAGATGTCCCAAGGAGCCATCAGTCCCATGCAGAGTTGAACACGTCGTCGTTCTCCGTCTGATATGGCATGCATATGCCAGTCAAGGTCTATATCCAAGATATCGAGTAGCTTGTCCCTGCGTTCCTTGTATCGGTAGCCTCCAACAGAATCCAGAAAGGCGGACACTACGATATCACCCCGGACTACAGGATTCATCGCCCTGAGCGATGAAAGGGTTGCGATCGAAATGTCACGGAAAATGAGCGTGTACCGACCATTCTGTGCCAAGGAAAGCGACGCCAGGGGGTGAATCACGAAACACATCTCTGCCCTTGATGCAGACGCTTGCGCCTTTGACGAGGCGTTTTCCGGCGAGGATTTGAAGCAGGGTCGACTTTCCCGCTGTAGAGCCGTCAGTCCTTTTGATCTGAAGGAACTCGAGTGCGGTGAAGCAGACCACCGTTGGCACCAATTATGATTGTTCTAGAGCCTGGCGGGAGGTGGAGGGAGATGTTGGAAAGAGAAGGCAGGCTGGTTGACCCATGGGTATAGGTCAGGTCGTCTACTGCGATAGCGTATGAGCTCATGTGGCCTTCTCAGCGGGGTACAACGGCGCCCGTGGCTAGAATCGGGTCGCCCGTTCGCTGTGCAAAATCCCTGGTTGAAACAAGGTCCTACAATGGCTGCGGCGAGATCTCAGACCGAGTCAGTTGGTGAGTTGTATCTAGATGTATTTGTGCTGGCCTTGCCCGAAACATCGCCCATCAGCGCAACTGTGGGAAAACTAGAAAACCTGTCACAACGACGTGTAACCGCTCTTCGTCTCTGCTCTCGTCGCTGTGAGCCTTGATCACGTCCTCAGCCAGTCCTGCACTCAAATACACACGCTCCTTTCCTTCTCTCCTTGTCCTTCCATGCACCTCGATCTCTTTCCACGGCAGTGTGTAACCTGCCCATCGGACCCACCCGTCTGCACCTGCGCTGCGGACCAGAGCTGCATACAGATCAGCCAGTTCGTGATACTGAGCCATTCATGTCTCTGATCTGACCCTTTGTTCAGGTCCTGCAGCGCCTGTCCGACCTTTGTCTGTCAACCCAACTCCGATTCCTCCAGCAGCGACAGCGGTGGTAGCAGTGACATTAGTGCTGGTGCCCTTGCTGGTGCAATTGTCGCTGTTTTGTTTGTCCTCATAGGATCACTGGTCATCTTCTTCTTGTATCGTCGTCGTCAACGTGCTCGTCAGTCCCGCGATGCAGCTGTCGAACCCAAACCAGACGTACCCGCCCCAGCGGAATCAGTTCTGAATCGTCCCGATCCCGTAGAAAAGCCTCAACACTCATCGCCGGCGACGCCAACGACGCCAACGAACACCGTCCGCGTGTATCCTTCTACTGGAGAGAGTGTCATCGACCTCGACCCTCGATCTCAAACCTCCCTCGCCCCCTCTCGTTCCTCTGGTAGGCAGCCCGCAGGAAATCCCTTTGACGATGGACAATCCATCCAGACAACTTCTACAACCACAAATGGCACCAATGTCATTCCAATTGCACTCGTGTCTCCTGGGTTTGTTCACCCTTCCTCTCCACATTCAGAATCCGGTGCCTTCCCGCCCCATTCCCCAGCCCGCCCAGCTCGTCCCGTCGATCTCATTTTAGAAAGTCCCCAATCCGCTTTTGAATCCTTGAGCGATCCCTCTCCGCATTATGCCCGATCTCAGCGCTCGGCTTTCTCCAGGAATTCGTACAATTCGAATGCTAGTTACTCCAGCGACTTTTTGAACGAGGCACCCATGATCATCACACAAATCCCCGGTGCCGTTCGGCAAGTTGTTGGCAAAGCCAAAGCAGAAGTTATCCAGACATCAGGCACCGCATCTCCCGCTTCCAACATGTCTGCAGATAGTTTAAAATCCCCTTCCGTTATTTCGCGCCCTTCCATCCGTTCGCCTCTCGCTGCAACTTCCTTTGGTCCCGCGGACATTGTAAATGAAGTGGATGAAGAACATGATATTTCCGCCCGTAGTGATCCATTTGGGGATCACCATGCACCCTCGGAACAATCTTCAACCAATCCAGTTACGGGCGAAACCGTTCTACCCGCACATCCAGTGTTGCTTACTGAAGATGGCGACGCTACCAAAGTCAAAAATGGGTTATCGAGTGCCTGTGGCGAACCAAGGTCGTCGTACGGCACTTGCATGGCCAAGTTACTCCCTCCCTCGCCCACTCCTACCACACTTCAGGAGCAGCAACAGCGCGCATTGGCTCACGCTCAAGCACAAGCTCGCGCTCAGGGTCTTGATAGGTCCAGACGAATGTCGGGAACTTCTGTCGTTTCCACGACATCAACCCGGGCGGACTCGATTCTGGAGTCGTTCCCCTTTGTTCCACCGTCTCCCATATCTTCGCGTCCGGTCCGTTCGCCACCCCGTTCGCCACTTGGCCAACAGTTCACAGCTGCGAATCAGTCGCAAGCTCCGGTAACTGCCGCCACTGCGCACACTGTATCGCCTGAACCTGAGACCGCAGAAAGTGGGGCTTCATTACCTCCATTGGATCCTCCAAATCGTCGTATCTTGGGCATGTCCACGGGTTCTCAGTTGTCCACAGCTTCATCGGGCCTTGGCAGCTTCCCTTTTCAAATAGACCATGGAGGAACGGAAGCTACTCACCCCCCATCAGCGTTCCAGGGGCGCCAGCGGGCTAGCCTAGACACACTTGCGCTTATGAGTGACCTATCCTCATATCCTCTTGGATACGATCGCGATGATCAGGATACTCCTGCAATCCCTCGAAAAAGCTAGTCGTCTCTTTCTTGAGTCTACTTTGTTCTACTGACAACGAGAGCTCATCCGTTTGGCTGGCCAGACTAGTGGGCATGTGTGTACCTTTTACCTGTATGCTTTGCTCACTGACACTTTCACTCTCATACCTCTGGCATTTTTTCAAGATTAGTTTGGTAGTTTGATCTGCCTTGTTTTGTGCAACTGCCCCCTCTCTTCTCCTCTTTCTTTCCTTGTCTGGGTCTTGTGGGGTTGGCCTTTTTTTATTTATATATAATTCTGTTCTGTTTGAAAATGTTATATATTGGTCACGGTGGTCACGGTGTGACATGATAGTGGGTTATCGGTCTCGCGTAATAAATCCAACACATCCTCTTGAACTAGTACCAATTAGACTTCCATGGACAAAGAGATACAGCAACTCGTCGAGATGGTACGCCCCCGCTGTACATCTGTTTCGGGTCGTAGAGCAACATTTATTGCCAACTAGGGTGCGACCCTGCCTCAAGCGCGGGCAGCTCTGCGCAGATACAGAGACGTTATGCAGGCAGCGGAACGCATTTTCGATGGCGAGTTCATATGCGTAACAGACGGCGACAATGATGTGCGTATGGCCCCAGTTACCCCAATTGGGCCCATGAGCCCCTCGCGAACCTCCTGTGCTTCTGTGCGTTTCCATTTTCCGTAGTTGAGTATTCCTTATTGACATACCTTAGACCCCAGAACGTGTACTTGGGGAAGATGATCTCGATATGCAAGATAACGAAGACGATGGTGAGCCCGTGGGGATCACGTTTTATCTTATGCTCATAAACACCTCAAGTCGATGATTACATTGACTACGATTCCGATTATGAGGAGAAGCGAAATACAGGCGAGGTAGACCCATACGCAGGCAAGTATAATTTCTACACCCCAAAATCTGGCGGCTAAACGCACTTCAGGGATCTTCTTTTCCAAGGATCGTCGCGAGGAAGTCATCGAAGTAGAAGAAGAACCGGAATCTGCTAATTTGCCGGGAAACAAGGAGCCGGTCAAGCTCATGATGCAGGGCGACTGGATGAGAGGCTGTCCCGAGGGCAACGAGCAGTCATTTCTCTTTGCTCTATACGACTTTCTTAGCAGCAACGCATGCCCTTGTCCCCAGTCCTGTGGTTATAAACTTGACCGGAACAGGAGTGATTTCTTTCCGCTTTTTGTGAGTTGAGTACTACGATCCTCTAAATTTAGACGCTCACCACACTTCATAGTCCGAATTCCCGAACTATATCGAGCATCTGCGTCGTAACATCAAGCGAATGTGCCCCAATTGCAATGTCGAGTTTTGCTTTGCGTGCGGTGAAACTATCAATCCCGCAAATGGTCGTTCCGGTTCTTCCAGCGATGCCAGTTTGTTCCATTGCTCTAATCTGCAGGGCGTCATACTTGGCATTGGTCTTGCAATGTTGGAAACATTGTTTACAGAGCAAAGACGCCAATTGGGAGATGAGCAAAATCAAGGATGTTTGAGAACAAAGTCGAGCAAGAAACGCAAAGTAGACATTCACCCCCATCCACCTTTCATCAACGGGGATGACGATGACGATGACACGTATTACATGTCCTTGCCCGCCGGAAAGAAAGCACGAGGCGGCACTGGATATGCTGGCGACGGCCGCGAGGACGTGAGTCGTATCGTCTGGTAGTGCTAGCCCGGAACTTAAAGTTTTTAGACTTCGGGGATTCTCGAGGCACAGACTCAACAACGCCTTAAAGACGAAAAGACGGGAACACTCCTCTCTCAAATACGTGTCTACCTCCCCTCGCTCCACAGGGATGGTGGCGCACTCACAAGTGATTACATGGTCCACCCTACTGCTCTAGCACATCTTCGGAGGCGTTTCAATTCTCTCTGTTCAACTCTTCTCCGAAACGACTCATTGTCCGATATGTCCGATCGGTCCATTTTGTACTTTGAGTTGTTCGAGTGGCTTGAAGTAAGCAGTATTCCTTTTCGATTGCACAATCTAAACTGTTCTTCATCTAGACTATCTCCAATCATGAAGCTTTGGCAAGTATGATGGCCATGCCTATAATGGTCGCTGGGTCGATCAAATCTGTCGCCCCGAAAAAAGGCGGAAAAGGTAGATCGTTGATTCGGGAACGGACCATTATCTATGAGGGCAGTGCCGGTCCTCGCGAGCTACTTGAAGCAATCGTCATCCAAGCACAAGCGGCCATCAAGGGGCTGGAGGGGATCAAGCCAACGGAACCCGAGGAAGAGGAGATGACAGAAGAACAAAAACGGATGACGACAGACAAGGGGAAGGGCAAGGAAAAGGAACAGTCACCAACATTGTCAGATGAGAATCAGAAATTACTCGCATTCTGTCAACGAATTCTGATGACCGCGAACGCTATCGATCGTTCTTTACGAGAAACAAAGGGTGATGCCTTCGTTGATAGGCTGCACGCGTCCTTGCCCAAGATCTCGAGCTCCTCATCATTCGACCTTACATCAATAGAAGTTGGCAGTACTCAAGAAGAGCTCCGCAAAGCGTATGTTAATTGGGCAACGCAAGTACGGTTTGAGTACTGTGACCTTACCGTGGCCCCTACCGAACCGATATCAAATGAAGACACGACTCCGCACTACAAATTTTTTTTCAATAGTGAAGCACGCATGCTGGCGAATTCGGAGTTTCCAAAGCGTTCACTTGCCATTGCCAAAGAGGTAGTCTGGTCGAAAGTCTAGTCATGACAGTTAACAACCTTTACCATCCCTAGCTTGCCGTGTTGACCACTAACCTTCCCGTTGCTTGGGATTCGTCGATATTTCTGAGAGTAGATGAGAATCGCGTGGATATCATCAAGGCGCTAATTATTGGGCCAGAAGGAACACCGTAGGCTCTCTACATGTCTCGGGGTTCATTCGTAGTGACTGATTTCGGTTTTAGTTACCAGGATGGATGGTCTGTACAGTTTTAGCCGAACTCTGGTTGACCCAGCTGAACCGCCACAGTTTCTTGTTTGATATATTCCTTGGACCAAGCTATAACCAGTCACCACCCAGTGTTAAGTACATGACGGTAATTTCCTTGTTGAGCTCCTCGATGCTTTCTGACGATGATTATCTTGCAGACGAACGGCGGGAAGTACCGGTTTAATCCCAACCTGTATGCGGCAAGTACACCTCGATGTTGCGCTTACTTTGTGACCACTGATATCTATTAGGACGGAAAAGTTTGCCTTTCTCTCCTTGGAACTTGGTCTGGCCCTGGCTGGATACCGGGTCGATCGACCCTGCTGCAGGTGGGTCTGCTGACAGGGCGTCGTAGTCTGTGAGACAACTTGCTCTTACAGGTCTTAATCTCCATCCAATCTATGATTTTGTGTGACGAACCCTACTTGAACGAGCCTGGCTGGGCCAACGGTGGTGGGTCGCCGCAGTCCAGAGCGTGTAAGTTGGTCAACAATGATTTGGATATTGGCTCACACATCGCAGACTCGGCAAACGTGCGGCGGATGGTTGTCAGAACTGCTGTAAGGAACCTGTTATCCTTAATGACTCTTGCTCATCTGCCACAGATGCTTGGAAACTTGAAGACACCTCCGGAACCATTCGCCGACGTCATTCGTACTCACTACCGGATAAAGGCGCAGGCTATTTCCTCTCAGTTGGACAAGTGGCTTACTCTCGACGACGGAAAACCGATTTCGGGTGACGCATTCAATGTCTCGGGGAGAAGTGATTCCAGCTCGAGCTCCAGCGCATTCAAGAAGGACATTGAGGAGATGCAGAATTTTTTGAGACAACTCCAGGATGGTACATTAATTGAGTAGGGTTTTATAAGACGCAGTACAACCGTTGGATACCATGTGATTGTACTTGGAATGTAATGTCTTGCATTCTCTCCTTTTCTGCCATGAGCGACTCTGCACTCCACGCCCTTGCGGGGGCCGTTGGGGGGATGCTGGCGATGTCGGCGACCTAGCAAGTCTCGCCATTTTGTTGGATGATGCTGGCTGATTCGAACCCGACAGTCCACTCGTCGTGCTGTCAACCCGCGCAGCTGTCGATACTCAACACCGCGACGATAAGGTGCTTCAGACGCGCTTTTCGTGCCCATTTGCTACATAACACTCGTCAGGCTTTTTCACAGGTCATCTTGAACATCATCAAACGAGAGGGCTTTCGCGGATTGTATAGCGGGCTCAACTCTAGCCTGCTCGGCATTGCGGTCACCAATGGGTGAGCCAATTCGCGATGGTTCCCTTCTGTCGAGCCATGTATCCATCCCTAGGGTCTACTACTACTTTTACGAACGTTCGCGAGCCGTCCTTTTGAATTCTAGGACAGGAAGCAAGGCGCTCTCCACTACCGAATCTATGCTCGCCGGCCTCATAGCAGGTAACCCTGTGCACTCCATTGAGACCTAGCCCGTCATCAATCATTAACATAGGCTCTGCGACGACACTCATCAGCAATCCCATTTGGGTCGTACAAACCTCACAAGCAGTTCACAGTGCAAATACCAACCAGCCGGACCCGACTACGTCCAAACCCAAGAAACTCGGCATATTTGAGGCAATCAAAAAGATTGTGGCCAAGGATGGTCTTGCCGGACTTTGGAGAGGCCTTGGACCCGCGCTTGTGCTAGTCATCAATCCGGTCATCCAGTATACAGTGTTTGAGCAGCTCAAGAATGCGCTGGTTGAAAACCGCATGAAGAGACTGCCGACGAGTCAACAGATCCGTCCCTTGACCTTGTTGAACGAGTGGGACTTCTTCATCTTGGGCGCTGCTTCGAAGCTTGGTGTGTATTCAACATGACCTGTTCTTTGTTCTCGTCGTTGACGGTAGCAGTCGCCACTGCGATAACTTATCCCTACATGTAAGAAACACGCGCGCGCGATTTATTCTAGGACGCTTATGCACTTTCCAAGCGTCGTAAAGAGTCGACTTCAAGCGGGGAATGCGAGCGCTGAGCGCTATAGATCTGCTCTTCATGGGTTAATAACCATCTTCAAGGAAGAAGGGCTTCAGGGTCTATATGGTGGTGCACGAAGTAAGCTCCTTCAAAGTGTGCTCACAGCTGCAATCCTCTTTGCAGCTCAAAAGAGGATATATGAATTCACCAGCAAGGTGATAAGATAGATGACACCCCTGTTGGTGATGACTGATGTCTTTCACCTACTGCATAGACTATCTCAACATTGAACAAGTCCAGGCCTGCATATTAGACCTACATTATATGATGTGGGTGGTGGTGGTGGTGGTGTGTGCACTGTGACATGGTTGTTGCTGTACAGATGGTGGTTGGCACGTACCTTCACCCTTGTCATTCAGTAGGTTATGTGCATGATTGTGCCACATTGCAGAGATGGTGGTAATGGTGGTGGTGGCAGGTACACTGTGAGCAGTGAGTAAGTGAATAAAGGATGAAAAACAACTCACTTGTGTGGTGGTAGGAAACAAGCAGCAAGCAGCACAAATTTCAGAATGTAAAATTTGAGACCTTAGCTTATCTCATCTATTTTTATTTGTTTGCCACCCTTCTTGCTGAGTGCGTGTCGTATGCACTCCACTGTGTTAATACATCACTTGTGAGTCACTCCCTGGTCACTGGTCACCCTTTACTCACTTGGTCTTCATTTTTAGGGTAAATGTTACAATTCTCTCGCATCATAGATGGTTCTGTCTTTCTTCCTGCTTCAATGCCTTGTTTATTTCTTCCCCTTTTTTCACTGTCTTTGATTTTGGACTATATCTCCACAGCAGTGTCTGTCATCACTGCTTAGTATTCCTTCTGTTTCCATTGCATTCTACACTGTTCCATGCTGCACATTCCTCAGTATATATATCTTGTTGCCATGTACCTTAGTCTCCCATACTTGATCTGCGCAATCATACATATTTCTTGTGTCCTCTCTGCTCTCCGAACTCTCTGAGTCTTACCTTGCCTTTGTCCTTGTCCTCTGAGTTCATCTTGGAGTCTCTGTCTCTGTCGCTCAGTCTTTGCCTTGATCTCCTAGCTCGACGGATTCTCTTGACCTCTTTGTGAGTGTCCGACCGTTGAGAGGTTGTTGAACGACACAAGTGTGCGTTCAGCGTAACAAAAGATCAAGTATCTCCCTTGTCCCACCTATTCAGGTGTAGGACTCCCCCAGCAACATTTCTCACAGACCTTCATCCCAGCGAGGTTATTGCCTCCCCTCTGACTCTGAAGAAGAGGACTCACAACCCTCTGCCTTAGTACCATCGTCCTCTGCCTCTGTCTCTGCGTCTCAGCCCAGGAGAATCACTGGTTCTTCTGCCATATTAAGCCCTCTGCCCTATCGTCCCCCCAGACTCCCTAAGTTCTTTGGCCCTAGCCCCTCTGTTCCTGCCCCTAGTCTCCCAGTTGCTGTCACTCCCCCAAGACAACCTTCACTGCCACAAGCCCCCTTGTCCTTTGCCCAACAGTCACCAACTCCTTCGCCCATTCAACTCAGCCCTTCACCCCCACCACCTGTCACCATGTCCACCATCAAACCAGAACTTAAAGCAGCACTCCCAGCAGATTTCTCTGGCGAAACCGGCGATGCTATTCACTGGATTACTTCCATGAAGGCCTACTTTGCCCTCAATGCCACTCTGTATGCTTCAGATGAGGACAAGATCTTGACAGCTCTTAACAAAATGAGCAAGGGACGAGGAGTCCAATTTTCCGAGATGTGGTATGAGAAGATGGCTGATACAAAGATCGCCTCTACAGAGAAAACCTTCAACAAACTGGTCAAAGATTTTAAGTCCACCTTTTATCCTTTCGATACGAAGGTCACCGCTCGCATTGCGCTGACCAGACTATGCCAGAAACCCACCAAATACGATGATGGATTCCAGAAATACATCACTGACTTCCAGAACTTGGCTGCTAAAGCTGGCATCACAGACGACGACGCCCTCACCCACTTTTTGAGTGATGGAATGGATGTAAAGATCGTCACTGCCATTCTCAACATCGTTCCTGTACCTAAGGAGGCGAAGACTTGGATCGAAAAAGCCAAGGTCTTCCATACTCAACTTGCTCGCATCGATAACCTAGGGAAGGGACGATCTTCCACTGCTTTTTTCCCTTCTTCCTCCTCTACCATCTCTGATCCCAATGCCATGGATGTGGACGCTATCAAGGTGTCCAAAATGACTCCCATCGAGAAGGCCAAGTGCATCAAGAAGGGACTATGTTTTCGCTGTTGCAAGCCCGGCCACAATGCCCTTCAGTGCAGGGCATTCCCCTTTAACAAGCCTCACCCCCAGAACGTCCAAGTTACGGATGTTACCCCTCCTGTCGCGTCCCCTATGACTCCCCCTGCCATGCCCAAGCAATCTGCGCTCGATGCCTATGTTAATCTACTCTGCCCCTCCGGGAAGAAGGAAGACGAGATCCTCCAAACTCTCAAGCTCTGTTTTGAGAATTTGGACGAAGAAAACGTTGCCACAGTGAACGCTTTGGATTTTTAGAAAGGGAAGATGTTTTGACATCCTCTTCCCATCATGTACTTGTAGGACTACCCAATGAACGAACTTTGCACCTCCCAGTTCGCCTACAAAACAAATCTCAAAGCGTTGACGCCATTGCTCTTGTGGATAGTGGAGTAACTGGAAACTTCATAGATTCAAAGCTCGTCCCTCGTCTTCATACCTCCATTCATCGTCTTCCTCGCCCCATCACTGCATACAATGTGGATGGAACCCTGAATCACAAAGGGGCCATCAAATTCACCATTTCCGCCAAAGCTATATTCCCCTCCTTTGCCGATGATGTCCAGCTCATGGTCACCTCTTTGGGCAAATGCCAGGTCATTCTTGGAATGCCCTGGTTAAAGAAATGGAACCCTACTATCAATTGGACAGACAAGACCATCACCATCGCTCGTCCTCCCACCTTGAATATCAATCGCATCACTATTTCTACTCAGCTGGCGCAGCAAGAAGCACCTAAGGAACAAGAAGTTCCAGAATGGTGCAAGGACTATGCAGACGTCTTGTCTGAGAAAACATTCGAAGCTTTGCCTCCGCACCGCCCCTACGACCACGTCATTGAGCTCAAGCCGTCCTTTGTCCCCAAGATTGCAAAGGTCTACCCTCTCAACCCTGCCGAGAAACAAGCTTGCAAGGACTTCATTGATGAGAACCTTAAGATGGGCTGCATCGTCCCATCCAAATCCCCCCAAGCCTCACCCTTCTTCTTTGTCCCAAAGAAGGATGGTACCCTTCGTCCTTGTGAAGACTACAGATATCTTAACTCCCACACCATTCGCAACGCCTACCCCCTCCCTCTCATCTCTGATCTCGTTGATGATATGAAAGACTCTACGCTATTCACTAAGCTCAATATCTGGTGGGGCTATAATAACATTCATATTCGGGAAGAAGACCAATGAAAAGCTGCATTTATCACCCCTCTTGGCCTCTTTGAACCCACAGTCATGTTTTTTGGCTTTAACAATGCCCCCCCAACGTTCCAGGGCTTTATGAATCATATTTTTGCTGACATCATTGCAGAAGGCTGGCTAAAGATCTACATGGATGACATTGGCATCCACACCAATGGAGATCTCGCTCTGCACCATGAGCGTACCCTTCAAGTCTTTCAACGTCTTAGGGAACATGGACTGTCGCTTAAGATCAGCAAATGTTCGTTTGACACCCCCAAGATGGAATACCTTGGCATGATCATCGGACAAGGGGTTGTTGAGATGGATCCTGTCAAGCTCAAGGCAATCGCTGAATGGAAACCACCAACTTCTGTGAAAGGCATTCGTAGCTTCTTAGGTTTTGCCAACTTCTACCGCAAGTTTATCCCCAATTTCTCCAATGTCGTCGCCCCTCTTGTCCTCCTCACACACAAGAATGAACCTTGGGCTTGGACCCCTCTCCAAGAGTGAGCCTTCTCCTCTCTCAAGTCTTCATTTTCCTCTGCTCCAGTCCTCTTGCTCCCCGACCCCTCTAAGCCATTCTCCCTCATGACCGATGCCTCCCTCCTTGCTGCTGGTGCAGTACTTCTCCAACCTGATGTTAATGGTGACCTCCACCCCTGCGCTTACTTCTCTAAGACCTTTAGCCCTGCTGAGCGGAACTATGATATCTATGATCGTGAACTTTTGGCTGTCATTCTCGTGTTGGAAGAATGGCGTCATTATCTCCTTGGAACAGCCCATCCTGTCACTGTTCTCACCGACCACAAGAATCTTTCTTATCTGAAAGATCCCAGAAAACTATCTCGCCGACAAGCTCGCTGGTTGCTCTTCATGCAGGACTTTGATATTCTCTGGAAGGTCACCCCAGGTACTCAGATGGGCCCTGCTGATGCCCTCTCTCGCAAGAATTCCATTGACACATCTCAGGACAACTTCGCACCCATCCTCTCTGACCCAGCCATCATCGCTGCCCTAGATTCTTCCCTCATGCGCCACATCCAGTCGTCCTCCACATCAGATCCCTTGGTTTTACGGGCTATCGCTGCGTTACAGGATAATTCTCCCCTCTTCCCTTGGTCATCCCTTGCAGACTGGTCTTTCAAAGATGACAAATTATACTTCCAAGGTCGTCTTTATATCCCTTCTGAGCAACGATCTTCTCTGCTCCATTCTTTGCATTCGTCACCCACCACTGGTCATGCTGGTCAATTTCGCACCAAAGCCCTAGTGGAAAGAGACTTCTGGTGGCCTGGCATGGCCACCTTTGTTCGCAACTTTGTCGCCGGCTGTGCTATCTTCCAGCAATCCAAGGTTAACACCCATCCTGCTGTTCCCCCTGTCTCTCCTATCCCCTCCTCTTCATCTCTTCCTTTCAAATAGCTCTCTGTTGATCTTATCATGGATCTCCCGCTCTCCTCTGGGTTTGACTCTATCATGGTCGTGGTAGACCATGGGCTTACAAAGGGGATAATTCTCCTTCCTTGTAACAAAACCATCGACACTGCTGGAGTTGCAAAGCTCTTCTTTGACAATGTGTTCAAACGGTTTGGTCTCCATGACTCCATCATATCTGACAGAGGCCCACAGTTTGCATCTGCATTTGCCCAGGAGCTAGCAAGACTCCTACAATACGACGTTCACCTCTCCACAGCATATCACCCCCAAACTGATGGTCAGACCGAACAGACCAATCAAGAGCTTGAAACATATCTTTGCATCTTCTGTTCCAACAATCCCCACGCTTGGGCAGACTTCCTTACTACCACCAAATTTCACCATAACTCCGTCCCCCATAGCTCCACCAAGGTATCTCCATTCTCACTCCTCCTTGGTTACGAACCTAGAGCATATCCTGCTCTCAGTAAAACCTTCCTCCCTGCTCTCTCTGACAGACTAGATTCCCTTACCAAGGCCAGAGAAGAGGCACTAGCTGCCCATGACTTAGCCAGAGCAGCAATGACTCGTCACTCCACTCATTCCTTCTTGCCCTGGAAGGTTGGAGATAAGGTTTGGCTCAAAGCTACCAATCTTTGCATACCTTACCCTTCTAGGAAACTTGCTCCCAAACGCCATGGACCCTTTGAAATCTCTTAGGTCCTATCACCATTGTCATACTGCCTGAAACTTCTGCCCACATGGAAGATTCATGATGTCTTCCACGCTTCGCTTCTATCACCATTCAAACAGACCGACGCACATGGTCCCTCCTACTCCAGACCCCCTCCTAACATGATTGATGATGAAGAAGAATACGAAGTAGAAGCTATTCTCACACATCAGGGATCCCCTGGCCGATACAAGTACCTGACCACATGGAAAGGCTATGCATCGTCCAAAAATACATGGGAACCAGAAGTTAATCTCCGCCATGCCAAGTCCATCCTCTTCGCCTATAAGAAACTCCATCGACTGCGATGAGAGGCATTGATTTCAAGACGCTGTGATCTCTTCGTGAGGCTCCTCCTCAAAGTCTTCCCCTCTGTTGTATGCCCTCAGAATGCTCAGACTGTCCTTCTTCATCCACCACTCCTAACCCTTCTCAGATTTATGCTCCCTGGTTGTTCCACCGTGATCCTCTCTTCCTCAAACTCTGCTGTGTACGTTGCTCTCACCCTCGCCGCTATAGGAAGTATTCTGCTGGTCTTTGCCACAGTTGCTTTCGCTTATCAATGATACCTCCTCCACAACCTTGCTAGACTGGACGCTCTCATTGTTCCAGTTCCTATCCCTGAACCATTCCCACCTCCTGCATCTCCCTCCTCATTCTTCACTTCACCAGGACCCTTGGACTCTCCTCCTCCCTCTTTTGAATCTTGTTAAGTACTCTCTCTCTTTCCTCTTTCCAAATGCCTTCCCTCCCTTTTACTGCTCGTCGCATGGGCAACTTACGCATTAGTCTCGATCTTTGGCCATTGCCAATTCTCTTTCTGACCCTGCCTTCATTCATCGCCTTGATTTCCTCATTGATTGAGATTCCCCTATTGATCTTTTGGTTTGCTCTTACCTTGAAAACCAAGTCATTCAAACCAGATTAAATATCATTCATTGTATAGCCAGTGACTCTTACACCTTTGAAGAACTTCCTCATTTTATCCGACGCTCCATCTCTGAACAAGCAGAAAATATTCTAGTAGCTCTCGATGAACTTCATTTTCGTGATGTTATTTCTTTCGTTCAGCTTGACCTTCACAACTATCCCCCTTCTCCTCCTGACAACACCCCCCCTGCCTCTAGGACACAAGAGTCAGCCTCATCCTCCCCACTCTCTCCCGCTGAAGAAGTAGTCTTCGATCGACGGATGGCCTGGTGGAATTTCCAGGAGCCTCTACTATCTACACATCTCCGCTACTCTGAAACTTGCTTCACCTGCTGCTGCTTAGGCCATTATTCCAAAGATTGTCCCTGGTATCTGTGCTGCTACTGCAATCGGAACGGCCCTGGTCACATGGAATCTCATTGTCCAAATCATTTCCACTCTGTTCACACCAATTATCGTGGTGAACCTGTGTCTCACAATAGCCCTCCAACTGTTTCGCCCATTCCCATTCCTCCCCCTCGTTCTTTAATCATACTACCTCCTCGTATCCCCGTTGAAGGAGAAGATAACATAGAAATCGAACCTGAAAAAGGAGAGATTTATGAACCCCGAGAGGAAAGCATGGAAAGTGCTGATATGTCTCAACTTATTCATGCTTTGGAGACGGCTGAATCTTCTCCTATCACCACTCTAGTAGAACATGGCTGGACTTGTGATACCCCCTCTCCTGTTGACCAGGAGCTTGCTGACGAATTAGCTGATGAAGCTTGGATGCATAGTTCCATGGGAACCCCTCCTCCAAATCCAGGTTGGGATTGATTCCTGGTTCTTGGGTCCAAAGCTTAGGGAAACCTTCAGTGTAGTA
>JBBPTN010000036.1:0-108208 GCA_038094075.1 Xerocomus spinulosus | reverse complement strand
GCATCTGTCTACACTGCCATCGTCCCCGTCGCCCTAAAACCTACTCCTCCGGCCTCTGTTACTCTTGCTTTCATCTTACACTATGTCCCACCCCATCCTTCCCCTCACTGCCCGCTGCGATGGAACAGAAGTAAACCCTGAAGACCTTATCCCTCTCATCACATTCCTTAATGACAAAACCTCTGCAACCTGTCTAAACTTTCATATGGACGCTGGTTCCTCCATGGATTGCCTAGTTCGTGCTTACCACCTTTGCGTTTCTCTTCAAACCCACTTTGACACCATTAATCGAATTGCATCCAATTCTTTTTCCTATGCTACTCTTCCCTCCTCCATTTGCCTTGATTGTGAAAAACAAAAACTTGCTATACTCACCGCTCTTGACCAACTTCAATTTCGTGATATGATAAATTACGTTAAACTTTCACTTTCATTGCACCCCCCTTCTCCATCCTGATCCCCCCCTCCTGATCTGACACCTTTGGTCAAAACCCAACCATCTTCCCCTGTCGCATCCACCTCTCCTCTCACAGCTGATGAACTATACGTCCTGGAAAGAACGGAACTCTACTAGACGACCACAGACAATTGTCTTCTGAGCTACCACCCCCATTACCACGAAACATGTTATTCCTGCCGTCACCTGGGACACTACCAGAAAGACTGCCAGTGGTACCAATGCCCCCTCTGTGATCGGACTAAACCGGGACATACCAAAAGAAATTATCCTGGCCAACCAGTTCACACTACTTGGAAAGGCACCCCGGTTGCTTCCCGTCTCCCCGATTCCCCAGTACAAAGGGGGGAACCTTCTAACGTTCCTATTCCCGTTCCACCTCCTTGACGCCTTACTCTACCTTTCGGCACCCCTCTTCCAGCCCCAACCCCCTCACGACTATCTCTTCCCCCTCGCATCCCATTGGATGATGAAGACGATGAACTCGAGGAAGAAGATATCATGGAGGTAAATCAGCTTGATGTGGACGATGATGACTACCAGCAGCTTGCCGACTTAATCGCCAACCGAACTTCATCCAGCTCCCCATCCTCTATCTTGGCCAATGCTGGATGGGAATGTGACTCTCCATCACCTCCTCTGGACCTTCAGGATGCCGAGCTCACTGATGTGCCATGGGGATCTATGTCTCACACCAACCCAGTCGTCCGCACCCCTCTTTGGGACTGACTTTGTGTCTTTAATGGAAGGTCGGGTAACTTCCACCATATGAAGGGGGTAATGTTACGATTTCTTGCTTGTCTTTTTACCACTTCATTCTTTTTCCTTTATTGGATGTATCCACCGTCCTAACATCGATAATCACACTTACGTTTCAGTCCATTCCAACACGGACGCTTACATCTTCATTCTTAGTCACAGCCCGTTCCAACACGGACTTCTCTTTCCATGGCCTTCTTCCATTTTCCATCGGGTAAACCATCACCCAATCATATTATTCTTTCGTATCATATAATAGTTTCATTTCCCTTTATGTTCTATTTTCCCATACCTCGATAATTCATATAAGTAGCGCAGTACAATACAGAAGGGGTCCTAAGCTTGATCTGCTTGGACTTCCGCTTTGTCTTACGATAGTGTGAATCCATCCTCTGTGAACTCTCACGTTTGTCGCTTAGTTCTTGTTCTTGCTTCACTCGAACTCAGGCCCTCCTCGTCACATCAACTTGGAGTCTTCTCTTGAACCTTCGGACTCGTCAGCTTGTGCTGTCGTTATAGGCTCGTCGTCTTCGACGACGTTCAGGACCCAGAACCCTAGAACTCGCTATGCTTCGTCCCCCAAACTCTACGTTAGTCCCTACCCGGGCCTAGCGTAACAAGAGTCATGCTGATTTTTTATCCTTAAATTCTGTTGTGCAGGTCATATACATTATTCTCTTGATATACCAGCTATATACATTGGTGAGCATCTAGTATGGCAGTTTTTTTTTTCTTTTTTTGTAGGACTATATATGTCATGTTTCAAAATGTCACAATATTATTGAAAATGCATGGCCTACTTGAAGCATTGAAGCATTGAAAGAGTTAAATTTCTTCACCCGAGACACCAATGATTACCTGCAACTAGCAGTGGTACTTATGAGCCCCAATTGTGGTTATCTAAGGTGTTTAGCCTTGAACTCAAAACTCTCATGCATACTACAAATCATGGTGTTACAATGACTATCTTTGTAGCCTCCTCCAAGAATACCAGCTCAGTGACCCACTGGCACTAGCAGAGGTGAACCACATGTGAATCTGAGAGCCTGCACATTATTAAATACCCCTGCAATGTAACATAGGGTAGTTTTTGCCATAATGGATCTCCATCTACTAGGGATTTCAGAAGAGAAAAAAGAGATATTACAATACAATAAAGAAATTATGACACCTTGCCATCTTAATAATAGACTAATCACTCTTGTCAATGTTCATGAACCAAAACCTCAGACTTCATATGTATGCTTCATCTTTTCCAAGCTCTACATTCATCCCTATCCTGGCCTAGCAATATATAATTAACTAATTTATGTTTCACTAATAAAGTGACATTTGATATTAGCATCACTAACAAAGTTATGTATTATGTGCCAAAGTCACACACCTGACACTTATCATATGAATCTTATTTACCCATCAAAAGCACTAGATGTAACATCAACACCAAAGGAACTTTTTACAATCCCTCCCATTGTCCTTTCTAATTCATCTTCAAAGCCAGAAGTAGACCTGCCCAGCATGTGTTGAACCCACTGATGCACTTTACTTACCCAGAAAGCTATATCAATAGACAGCATGACACCTTGAAACACAAGATAGTACCAGTACTCCCCTACATATTTCACTAATGTGGGGTCAGTGGAGGCCACAAGTGATGCAGAAGCCCAATGTCCAGTAATTCTTATCTGATTGACAGGAGACCCAAACACCTGGTTGTTTCCTGTGGCAAAAGATGAGACAGTGTAAAAAGAAAAAGGCCCAAATATTCAACCTTGCACAATCCTGGTTTGTTACCTCTGGTCAGCCAATTTTTGCAGTCCCTGAATTTACTCACCTCATATTTCTCCCAAGAAAGATCAGCTCCTTTGGCATTTTATCTGTATCCAACAAGAACCACTTTAGCTTGGTCTTCGTGTGTATGCTCTGCTCATACTGATCCATCTCTTGTTTGTCAAGCTCATTATCCCTGTGGCTCTTTCCCACCTTGCTCATCTTGTCATACCCCATGGGCCGCATCAGTGTCACGCTCGCAAACAAATCCGGTGCACCTATACCCCACGATGTTACACGCTCAATTGCATCCCAGTCTGCGGTCAATAAGCCCCTCCACAGCATTGCATACTCCCTCCTGAAAGTCTCCTCAACACGAACATACAATCCATGGTCAAGCAGGACTAGCTGGGGATATCTCGGATTCGAAGGGTGAGGTCGGATAATGATATTGCCAGGATGCGGATCGCAATGAACCCATCCCCAGCTAAACATTTGCGCGCTGAACAACTCCACCATGGTATGCATGATTGACTTGACACCACCTCGTAAGCGGACGTCTTGGAGTAAGGGCTGGACTCCAGAATTAGACACATGGGCTCCTTCCTCACCCATCAGCTTCTGAATTGCAGCACGGTCGCTCAACCGCACGCCATCAATCCACTCAGCAGTAAGCACCTTCTTCGTCGAATACTCAGGATAAACCCCGGGTGTATGCACCTTGCTTGCGAGACGAGGCTCCGCGGAGATGAACTGAGCAGTGACACGCGCATTCTCTGCCTCTTGCACGAAGTCTAGCTCCTGCCTGAGATGGCTATTGATGAAATCTGCATACGTCATCAACGTTTCACTCTCATCGAAATCAAAAAAGGCCGCACCAACAGCAAAATATACGGGTAAATCAAACATCCACTTCTCGAAAATCCACATCACCATACGGAATGCACCGAGATCCCATTCTATTTGTTTGGAGACATCTGGCTTTTGAATCTTGACTGCCACCCACTCGCCGGTTTTAAGTTTGGCACGGTGGACTTGGGCAACGCTGGCACTTGCAATCGCATCTTGCTCGAATACATCAAATAGGCCATCAGGGCCTGCGGGAGGGCGACCAAATTCGGAGCGTATGACAGACAGGATGTTGGAATAAGGAATTTGGGGTGCGTCATCGAATAATTTGGCGAATTTGTCCTGTATTGGGCGTGGTAAGATGGGTGAATTGGCACCAATGGCTTGGCCTGGGAGATGTATTTTTCATGAGAAGACAATGAGAATTCTGCCGGTGTTACGCACCTATTTTGATGTAAAGACCACCGTTCGAAGTGAAGAGATTGTATATCCTGTCTGCCATGCGTGCATGAAGTTGAGGTATTTCGTCAGCTTTGTCGGGTTTGAAATTCAGTTTATAGTCTAGGGATATCATTGCGCACTGATGCAAAGCACGAATGTTGGCATGAGCAGAAACAATTGAAACGTTGCGAGGAACAAAATGAACAAAGTGCACTCCATCCAAAATCGCCATACGAAGAGAACCTCTCTTTCGTGGTGAACATGCACGACATCAAGTCCAGGAGATCGATCTAGCAAGAAACTCCACGAAGTCAAACACTCACTGTCCAAAGGGTGCGAAAGCTGCGTCCCACTGCAGAGGCATTGAACTTGTAGTCAACGAAGCAGAGGGTGCCGAGTGCAACGGCCGCATATGCAGTCTGCCTGCCAAACGTGTGCCACGACGGACGTGAAGGGGGCAAAGTCGAAAGAGACCTGCGATCGAAATCGAACCAGATGCGTTTGGCTGGAAACGACTTGCCCAAGGACAACAGCCGCCGTTGGAGTTGGAGAGCCATGGAGAAAAGTGAGCCAAGTGACGCATGACGCAAGCAACCGGCTCGGAAGTATCCGGCTGGATTCGTAGACGAGCCAGTTCGTGTTGGGGATCAGCGCCGATCTTAAAAGCTGAACGTACCCCTTGTCCCTCTCTCATGCGTCTCCGCCTTGGCAGCCATGTTAGACTTGATAATGTATACAGCAGCTTCTACAGCTCATGACTCGTCTGAACAGATTCCGTGACATTCCTTGCACGGCTTCCAGTAGTCTCGTACGCACTCGACGTCTAGGGCACCTCTGCGGACTTTGAATACGTCCAAAAATGCCACCCATCTTGTCCGTTTTGGAAATAATCCAGACTCCGTCATCGGAGCTGGAACCGAGATTAGGCTTCCGGTCACTGCTTCTTCTCAGAATAGCGGCGATGGTGTTTCAGCGCCGTGAGGGGTTTTACCTAACATGTATGACTAATTTCACCAAAGCCTATTTCAAGGCCAACTGCCCCTTGTCTCTCCATCGCTCGCTCACTCTCGAATGGTACCCACTCCTCTGCATTCTCCACGATCTCCTCGTCTCATCCTCACTCTTCTATCTGTATTATCACAACATGTGCCCAACATTTTTCGCAAGCTTGGCGGTACCGACAACGATCCGACCATCTTGCACACCTACGTCAAACGCGCTCAGTCGGCTCCCCTGTCTCCTGAATTCATCGTCTTTGCCTGTCTCATCCCAGTTCTCGTGTTATTGTCCGGCGTTTTTGCCGGTCTGACATTGGGCTATATGAGCTTGGACGAGACCCAGCTCAACGTACTCAGTATCAGCGGGACACCGTCAGTACCCCCCCATGCGCACTTCTTCCTCAGTCATGGCTCATCCCACACTGCAGCCAGCAAAAGCAATACGCCGCAAAGATCAAACCCATCCGTGAGAACGGTCACCTCCTGTTGGTGACACTCTTACTGGCCAACATGATTGTAAACGAAACGCTGCCCATTATCTCCGACCCCGTTCTAGGTGGAGGCGTGCAGAGCGTTGTCGTTAGTACGGTACTTATCGTCATGTGAGTCTTCCGCAGCGCATCCCAGTGCCTCCCAGCGGAATATCAACGTGTGAACTCCCACGTTGGTATTTTGTGTCTAGACTCTGTTTAAAATCAATGCCGGATTGCTAATCCACTTTCAACAGCTTTTCGGAAATCATTCCGCAGTCACTTTGCACTCGCCATGGTCTTTATTTGGGTGCAAAAATGGCCGGCTTTACTCGCATTCTGATCTACCTCTTGGTTCGTTCCCTGGTCATGAAATACCGGACTTGTCCTCCGTACTAGCCTCTAATACACGCAACGTAATAGGGAGTAGTCGCCTGGCCTGTTGCGAAATTACTTGAATTCGTTCTCGGACCTCATCACGGTATCATCTACCGAAGAGCAGGTGAGATCCAATTAGTTGCTGCCTTGACCCATATTCAACTCTGTCGCAGAACTCAAAGAGTTGATCGCGATGCACTCGTCAACTTCAGCCCACGGTGGCGACTTGAAGACCGACACTGTCACTATCATTGGTGCCACTCTTGACTTGCAAGAAAAGGTTGTGACACAGGTAACGCAAGTGTACTCTCCGCACCAAAAATATGCTGACATGCGGTGTGAACAGGCCATGACCCCTATTAACGATGTCTTCATGCTTTCCATCGACTCTAGGCTGGACTACGACACCATGAAGGAAATCTGTTTGACGGGCCACAGTCGTGTGCCCGTGTACGAAGAGGTGGAAGTTGCCGTGAACCCTTCTGGCCGTCTCGAAAAGGTCAAGAAAATCATCGGTATCTTTCTCGTTAAACATGTACGTACCCATTCATAGGATTGGCAAGTTTCTCAACGCTCGCGCCAGTGTGTGATGCTAGACCCCAAAGGTAGGATACGCAACTCCCTTTGCATTTATGTGGTCTCAATTGCAATCTAGACGCTGTCCCCTTGCGCAAGATACCTTTGAACAGAGTTCCTTTCGTGCCAAATAACGAACCTCTACTTGGTATTTTGGACAGATTTCAAGAGGGCCGCTCTCATATGGCCATCGTCTCTCGTATTAGTATGGAAAGAGCGGCGTCCGTCAAAAAGGTTGCGAAGCGTACTCTTACTCAGCGTCTACGTCACAGTGTTGGGATTAGTGATTCCAGTGACTCAAGTGAATCCAGCGATGACGAGGAACATTCTAGACCGCAGGGGAGTGCAAAAGATTGCAAGGACAATGCCAAGGGTGTCTCGTGGACAGATGATCCTGACAAAGAGTCCACAGTTCAAGGTGACGCTGCTGCGGAGCTGAATAGCGTAGAGAAGGAATTTCGTCGGGTGTCCATCATGAGGAACAGATCTCAACGCCGGTCGCAACGTCAAAAGGCAGACTTGGAGGCGGCGCCGGTGCAAGGGACAGAAACGGGTGACAACACGAAGGATAGGCAGATGATAAGGTTACCAAAGCCGGGGACTGGATTGGAACAAAACATGCCCGCTGACGCTCTTTTAACCAAGAAAGATGCCAAAGATTTTCTGCAGGGTATCGACCCCGCCATCATGCCCCTGGGTATTATCACTCTTGAGGATGTACTTGAAGGTGGAGTGTTGACTCTTACTCACGCGCCCACTATGCTAACCCATCACTCCTTAAGAGCTTATCGGTGAAGAAATATACGACGAATTCGATTTCGAAGCTGCTAACGGAACCATATCATCCTTTGTTCCATCTGAGCATGCTAATACTAAGACACTTTTCGAAACTGAACGATCACCCAATGTTCCTCAGGTTGACGACGTTGCTGATACAGGCCCCGCTCGCCTGTCACTCAATACGTGTGGTTTATATTCACTACGTTCGACCAGCGCTCCTCCTAGTCCTCGCAGTCGCAACATGCCTCTCCCCGTCCTTTCTTCCCCTGGTCAAGTAGCACGCCCACTTGCGCTCGGTACTACCACTACCCCAGCGATCCGGAACCCCGAAGCGACATCCGATCCCACTGACGTTTTCGGAACTACAGGACAAACACTTAAAGAAATCGGTTATGGTGTCGGCGCCGCGCTCGAAGCTACCTCTGATTCAGGCCTTCCTCGCTCCATCCCACTTAAGAAACGCCCCCTTAGCAGCTCTGGTAACCCCATGCCGCTCTTCACTTCTATGACGCCGGTTGTCCCGAGGTCCGCCTCTCCGGCATCATCTCTTGAAGCTGTTCTCTTGGATAGAAAACGTCGCATGGCTGCCGCGGCTGCCGTCGGTAAAGACCCAAATTCCTTGACCACGCCCCCCATTCCAGTGACAGGTGACAACCACGACTCACGGATGCGAAATCCGATCATGACACCCAGAGGTACAAGCAAATTCAAGAGCAGTCCCCTTGGAGGTGGTGAACGGGCAGGCGTCGTCATAGCGGAGAAGGTTAAGCAAGAGACCTATGATCAGGAAGAGGATATTCGCATACCTAAAGAGATGAACAGGACCGGTCCGGATAAGCATGAAGACGACTCGGGGTATTTATGATATCAATCGTAGGAGCCAGAGCTCCCATCGTAACGTTCTCGATTTCTTGCCGTAATACTGCGTGCCACACATTATGATAACCTCTAGTTTTATGCCTTCCTTTTGCGTACATGTTTTCCGTGTGTGATGGCGTTGTGCTACACTACGTCCTATCTACCCCTTGTCTGATCGTTTCGCGAATATATGTCCAATACACCAATGAAACATTCAGCTCTGGAATCCGATACATAATGTACATGTGGAACAAGGCAACCTTTCACCAATGATCAGGCATCTCGTACCAGATCTGTAAATGTTGCTCAGCGACTGGTGCTCCGATGTTACCTTGCCCAGACACAGCTAGTGACACGAGCCATGCGAACCATTATTGCAGCACTTCCAGCAAGCGTTCGTGTAAACGGATTTACGGGATGGAACGGCATCGGCGAACCCGGACTATCTGGGCACGCGACCAGAGATGTACAAGCAGGCGAAACCTATACAGGCATTATTGACGTACTCACCTGAGAATGCCTCGAGTCTGCGTATGGAAAACATTGGATATGGTGACGTCTGCGAGATGGTGATTCAAAACATTTTCACGTGGAATCTTCATGACCTGCTCTACTACTGAATTTCAATGTAGCTGAGCAGAATCTCGACCCACCGCAGAACAAAATCAATTGTTGTTCTCCATCCTGAGTAGTCGAAGCGGTCAGTACCACAGTGGAATCCAATCTGGTCCAACAATACACCGTTGGCAGACCATCGTAGGACCCCACCATCATGTGATGCTCGCATGGCGAATTACGACGGTCATGTGGGGTACATAGCCTAGGCTATGAATGGATGGGAAGGTTGAATCGTACATCCGAATAGTTGACGCCAACACCAGCAGCTTCGACGACCTGCCAAACTCTAGGCGGGCGTATCCAAAACCGCGGGTCGATTTCTCGCTCAGCAAGGCGAGTCATGTACTGTGGGGTAACAGGATCCACAGCTTGTTCTCTGGACCATACGTTGTATTTGCAGTGCCGCTGTGACCTTCGACAATAGAAGAGAACGTTTGAAATACTGCGCTCTGAACAACAACGATGTAAGTTACCCACTAGTAATCTCCACAACCACAAAGGGTTGTGGATCTGATCTTGGTGGTCCAGTGACTGAGGATGGACTCCACCCCGGACGGATCACGGATACTAAACAACTGCTTGGCGGATATATAAACAACTCGACCGTTTCCTGGGAGAACATTTACTACTTGACCACCCACAACAAGATGCTCAGACATGCTGTACACCTACGACGGGCTACATTTGCCACCACCGCGCTCTCGTCCTCTAAGCTTACTATTGGTATTCGCCGCGAAGACCCATCCAGAATCTGGGAACGGAGGTGTCCATTGACCCCGGATGCCGTTGAGGCGTTGGTCCGTGAGGAGGACGTGGACGTTCTCATCCAAGACTGCGATAGAAGGGTGTTCCCAGTAGATCGGTTTGTCGAGGTGCGTGACATGCTAGTCGACGACAAAGGTTCGATAATTCATGGTGTCTCTTTACAGGCTGGTGCAAGCATACACCCCAGTCTCGAACCCGCACATGTTATACTAGGTATCAAGGAACCACCTCTTAATGAACTGATAACGTCTCCGGTGTTACCCAAAGACCGTTCCGGTTCGCCAGTACCGCGCACTCACCTTATGTTCTCTCATACGACCAAGGGACAGCCTTATAATATGGAACTATTGTCCCGTTTCTTGAGCCGGAATCCACAACATGATCTTCCTTCGAGACTCATAGATTACGAGCTTCTTACTGGACCCGATGGGAAGAGAACGGTTGCTTTCGGGTGGTTTGCTGGAGGTGAGAACCATGTCACTGAGCTTGTGTCAGTTCCTTGGTGATAATAGTGTCGCGTTTTCCAGTTGCTGGTGCTCTCGAATCACTGTCTGCTTCAGCCCATGCACATCTCGAACTTGGTGTCGCCTCACCATTTCTTGTGAGTGTAGTCGAAGATTGGATCCTAGCGCTCTTTTATGAATTGCATGTTTTTAGCATACCCCACGACCCCACACACATGTGGCCTTGGAATCAGTCCGAGCTGCTCTGCGAGCCATCGGGGAGGAAATTCTTCAGGACGGGACGCCCAAATCCCTCGGTCCCTTCGTCATTGGTTTGACAGGGTAAATTAATCGCATCCTATGTTTCAGCTCTCTCAAAAATACTGTTTCTAGGAATGGAAACGTTTCACAGGGTGTACTTTCCATCTTGAATGAACTTCCAATCGTGAAAGTTAATGTTGCGGATCTTCCTTCTCTCGTGAGCAACCCGGGTACGTTATCTCTACGCAGCCGTCTCTGAATGTTCGATTGATTGTTGACGTCTATGATTGTCCAGATACCGATCTACACAAGGTAACTAATATATATGCATAAGTGTGGAGTCACTGATTAATCAGTCCTCTAGATATACTTAGTTCATGCTTCTCCTGCTGAATACCTCTTCCGCACCGATGGTGGTCAGTACGATAGGGCACACTACTATGAAAGCCCGTCTCTGTACAGGTCTGACTTTGCTGCCAAGGTACGGACTCCGACTCGTTCACCTATTGGTTTGGACCTTGGATTTATGTTACAGGTGGCTCCTTATCTTACTCTTTTCCTCAACGGGGTCGGTTGGCTTCCAGGATTCCCTCGCATCATGACAAACGTAAGTCTGATTACGGCACTTAATCGCGCAGTGGAAGTTGGCCGAGGGAGATTCGGGACCGTTGGTGACATCAGTTGTGATATTGGCGTGAGTGACCTCGCGCGTCTCTACGGATTTCATACCATGCCCTTTACAGGGAGGCCTGGAGTTCATGACTCGTGCTTCCACGATCTCGGAACCCTTCTTCAAGCATCGTCCTACGACACTTGCTGCCCATCTCCCAAGCGTTCAAATAATGTCCGTGGATATTCTTCCTTCGAGCCTGCCGTTGGACGCATCGGAACATTTCTGCCGGGTATTAATGCCTTACTTGAAGACCGTGATTCAAGAGTATCAAGGCCGGTCTCCGGACAAGGAACATTCCCAAGCTTTGAAGATGGCCACCGTCACCAAAGATGGTCGACTACAAGGGATACATTCCTGGCTAGAAGATCCTCTTGATAAATGGCGCCGGTCTGCTGCCAGGGTGGAGGGGTCCCCGAGGAAGAAGAAAGTCCTGCTGCTTGGAAGTGGTATGGTCGCTGGACCTGCAGTGCAGGAGTTATGCAAGCGTTCAGACGTTGAGTTAGTCGTTGGTCAGTAGCTCATCCGTGTCTGTATTCTACATCCGTGGACTTATTGCACTATCCTGTACACTATCTATGTGCTCTATGTCAACAACTAGCAAGCAACTCGTGCGCAGAAGCTGAGAACGTGGTTCAGGGCCTCTCCAACGCCAGTGCATGTCTACTCGATGTCGGAGATAGGCAGAAGGTGTCACAGCTCGTCGAGGCTGCTGATGTTGTCATTAGGTGGGTTTACCAGGATGATATGATTCTCGGTGCTGAAATAGTACTGTAGCCTTCTCCCTGTGCCGTTCCATCCATCCATCGCCGAGCTGTGTATCCAACACGGTAAGCACATGGTCACAGCATCATACATATCGCCTGCCATGCGTGCCTTGCACGACCGGTGTGTTCACTATTGCTGAGAACTCCATTTAGTGTGTTAATTTTACCTTAGGGCTGAATCTGCCGACGTCGTACTATTGAATGAAATTGGGTTGGACCCTGGTATCGACCACTGTTCTGCACTCTCACTGCTCAGACAGCTCGAGAGAGAGGGCAAGCGGGTCCTTTCATTCACTTCGTTTTGTGGTGGTCTCCCCGCACCTGAAGCATCGGATGTCCCGCTCGGGTACAAGTTCAGTTGGAGCCCAAGGGGCGTGCTCAATGCTGCGCTCAATGGCGCTCGGTTCAAGCTCAACGGGGAGGTATGTGCAACCTTCAACATATTTGTATCTACACCCTCTTAATTAGGTCTCGATCAGACTAGGGAGATCCCTGGGGAGAGTATCTTGAAACATCACTTCCCTGATGTTCCCATTTCTAACGTGTTGAAACTAGAGGGCATCGCGAACAGAGACAGTCTCCCGTATGTGGATACATATGGACTCGGAAAGCTAGATGAACTGCGCACGGTCTTGCGAGGTACTCTCAGGTACGTCAATAGTGGTGCCAGTGCGTCCATGTCTGATCGCGTGTCTCCATCATGACAGATATCCCGGGTTCGCTGATATTATGCATTCATTCAAATCCATCGGGCTGTTGGACGCAGATACTTCTTCACACATCCTGCCTCGTTCCTGGATAGACTTTGCCCGGCTCACTCTGGCGAGAAAGATAGGCGAGGATGCGATTCCTGTGGGCTCGCGTTCATTTTCCAGTGCGCTTCGGAACGTCGTCTCAGACCAGCGGCACCACGAACGCGTATTGGAAGTGCTGCAGTGGTTTGGCATAGCCCCATCGTCGTCGAGCACAGGTACCAGTAGTGTCGGTCCAGATCAGACGCTACCACTGCTACCCTCGGAACCCCAGGCACCGATCGACCTCCTCACCACCGTGCTTGCGCATAAGCTCAGGTACAAACCGGGCGAACGCGATCTCGTTGTGCTTGCGCACGAGTTTGTCGTCGCTCCGTCATCCGCGGCGTCCGATGCTGGCCTACTAGACAATTCGCACGAGACGGAGGTGTACACGTCCTCATTGGTATCGTATGGCACTGCGCGCACATCTGCCATGTCGCGGTGCGTCGGTCTGCCTGTTGCCTTTGCGGCATTGGCAGTGCTAGATGGACGCGTTATTGGGAGGGGCGTTCAGGGTCCCACGGAGGAGACCCTGTATTGCGCAGTTTTGGACGGCCTGAAGAGTGTCGGCTTGGATTTCAAGGAAGGCACGAGAAGAGGTTCTGGTATGGAAATGATTCTGAATGACGGGCTACGTAGCAGAAGTTTGCTATGATACTTGCGATATCTTACTTTTCTGAAATATCTGATTCTGGTCTTGATTCTGGTACCCCCAAAACGGTAGTGCTACACTCACACTTGAACACGGCATGTCGGAAGCAGATGACCCCCTTGCAGATGCCCCACCACCTCGATATGCCGTAGAATCCGACGACGAAGACGAATACAACCATTTGTCGAGGTCGTCAACTGGATTGGAACAACCCCAGGAGATCAATGTCGAGCTCAAGTCCAACTTTTTGATACCATCTAGGAGACCTCTCATCTTTGTGTCGGGTGAGGCGGGCGTGAGCTGGGCAAAAGCCGTAAACCTCGGCGAACAGCAGGGTGTCATCGGCGTCAACGATCTTCCAGTACGTCCTAGCATCCAGTGTACCATATGTGGCTGCTAACCCATTCATATAGGTGGGAGCACTCTTTCTTCCGTCTTGGACGAATGATGTTATTGTCGTGTCTGAAGCTGAGACACGCACACGACTCCCGCTGTTTGCGATCACAGCTTACGCTACGGCAATCATCGACCACTTGCAGCCGACTAGGTACTCCAATACACTTGCTCTGCACCGTTTTTCATCGTCACAAACCCATCATCTAGCGTGGCTATTCTTGATTCCTATTCGATTAAAACATATGTTTCGCCGCGAGTGATTCCTCAAGATACGGCACCTATTCGTCATCTTTCCGTCGGTAATATTTCCATCCATGTAAGTAGCCATTGACTTGCACGATGCTTTCCGACCTGACTAGTGGCATGACAATCAGGATTCAAGACTAGCATCATTTACACCGCCAAACCTCTTGCAATCGACGAGTGCTTCATTGTTGAACGCGCTATACTTGCGCTCCATAAGTGAAACCCCAACCAGAGATGCTGCCGCTATTATACTTTTACCCTCCTCAAATATACAACGGCCTCCGACAACGCTCGGTGGTGCAGGCCTCTCTGGACACACGAACTGGGATAGAGAAACGCTAGAACTGGCTCACAATTGGCTGTTTGCAATACTTGGAGAAGAAGTCCATGAATCGAGCTTACGCACTTGTGCCGAATCAAGATCCTCAATCTTTGGAGAAACGACCCGCCGCTCCACTCTTGGGGAGGTAGGCGAGGGTGGTATGTACATATAAGTGGTTGATGATAGGCTAGTGGCTCGTGTACCGATAAAGCGAGTGTCGTGGTATTGTATGGTGCACCATTTTGTTAGAGTAGTAGGCTTGGCTGAATCGCAGGCCCCAAATCCATCATTGCCTGGTTTCAAAAGGAAGAAGAAAAGGTTACGCCGAAGGGGAGTCGAACCCCTGCCGCTTGCTTGGAAGGCAAGCATGATAACCGCTTCACCATCGGCGTTTTGACAAATTACCACTTGCTTCTTTTATCAGAGTTTTGTTTATTCTATCAAGAAGTTCCAGCTCCAACTTATCCAGATTTGACGAGCTCATTCACAGACCAACACGACTCTTTTTTCCAAGCACGATGGCAACAACAGATGTAGGCGCAAGTGAAAAGTACCCCGGTATGTTCATGGACGATGTCTTCTTCCCATGAGGCCCAAGCTCATGTCTTGTGCAACACTGCAAACTAGCAAAGCTTCACGTCATCAAGACTTTGAACACACTGCTAAGTTCACTGTCTGTGGAGGACAGAAACAAGGTACAATGTGCGCGAACCAAGGTGTCATGCAAACTAGCTTATCACTCTTTGGATTCCCAATGCGTATCTGAAGCCTCACGCGATCTTACTGGCTGGCGGCACTACTCCCTATCGGAATGACACCGACCGTGAACTTTCTTTTCGCCAGGAATCCAACTTCTTTTATCTCACTGGCTGCAATGTCCCCGGATCATACTTTCTGACGCTTTACGATCCGTATTCTAACCTCGCACAGGATCAGAGCCTGGAATACTCTATAAAGACTGCTTTGTACATCTACGAACCCACTGTTGGAGATCTGTTGTGGTCCCCCGCTCCCCCTACGCTCCAAGAGGCACGCAACTTGTACGCGGTGGATGAGATCGGACATCTTCCCAAGCTCGTAACCACCATCTCACAACTACCGCGCGGGACAATCATTCATACTCTTCCTGAAACGGCGCAATTTCCCAATGTCGCCACTAGTGAACTGAAAGGGTTGAAAGAAGCACTGCAGGACATCCCCACTAAGACTGCCGAATATCTCCTTTCGGCTCTTCACAAGACGCGTCTCATCAAGGACCCGTACGAGATCGCCTTGATTTGCAAGGCTAATGATATTAGCTCCCGAGCACATGAGGTCATTATGCGAGTGCTTGGATCGGCTGTTGCGGGTAGGATCCAGAAACGGTCTTCGCAAGGGCCGATTCTGCCTGGGGAATGGTTGATCGAGAAAGAGGCAGAAGCGGAAGCGATCTTTGTCGCTTCGTGCAGGCGGGAAGGGTCAGTCATATTGACTTGTTCTGTGTTTAAAATGAATTTTATGACTTTGATCAGCGCTTCGCATCAAGCGTATCTCCCTATCGTGGCTGCATCGACGCGTGCATCGACACTGCATTATTGTTGCAATGACCGTGCTTTTGCATGGGGTCCAGTTCACCATCAGGACGGAGCTAATGCAGGCGAACTCTCAGTTGCGCATTCTGACGTTCAAGGCAGTGGGGAGAGAAAAGAGCTATTACCGCAAGTTCTGTTGATAGATGCTGGCTGTGAGTGGGATTGTTACAGTTCAGACAGTAAGTGTTGGTCGTCTCGTCGAATCTCCTCGAGCTGACGATTACGCGATTCTCGATTGCAGTTACACGTACCATACCAGTTGGCAATGGCGGCAAGTTTACAGAGGAAGCCAAGAAGGTGTACGAGCTGGTGCTAAAAATGCAATCCGTATGTCGTCGCTTCTTTACACTCAGAAGCAACTAGTTTGTCAACCATAACTCGCGTAGGAATCCTCCAAGCTCGCTCGCCATGGCGTGCATTGGGATGATATTCAGTTGTTATGCCACCGCGTACTCGTGGATGGCTTCTTGGACATTGGTATATTCAAGGAGCCCGGTGCGGCTACCCGAGGTCTGCCATCGTTTTCTGTTCCATCCTACTAGGCTCTGAGATTGATGTCTTCCAGATGTCAATGGTCATGTGAATGGCTACACGAAGGTTTTGGACACTAAAGCAGCTGCAAAGTCTCGGGAGTTACTCTCCATAGAAATCCTGCAGACGGGCCTCAGCGCCGCGTTCTTCCCACATGGTGTGGGTCACTCAATGGGTCTGGACGTGCATGACGTGCCTAGCGCAAGCCGCCCTGTCGGAAGCGGTAAATATTTCGTTGAGGGTAGCGAGGGAGTGAATTGTACTGGTGGACACAAGGATTTCTACAAGTATCTTCGATTGCGATTGGAGCTGCAGACTGGCATGGTGGTTGTAAGTCAACGCCGTTCGCATTTCTTCGCTCGGTCGTTGAAACAAGCCATTTGCCAATCAGACAATCGAACCAGGGGTCTACTTCCACCCCGCTATCCTGAAATCCTACAACGTCCACACCACACCTTACGTTGACATCGATGTGCTCGCTCGTTTTGAAGGGATGGGAGGGGTGCGAATTGAGGATGATTTCTTAATCACAGACACAGGGTGCGAGAATTTAACAAAGGTTCAGAGTGGAGTGGAGTGGATTGAGAAAGTCTGCGCTGGAGATCTCGTGTAAGCAAGGGCTGAGCAAACGGATCCAACCCTGTACACTACCGTCTAAATGTATACATACCATGTTACACAATGGAAAGCTATCGGGAGTGTATTGAATTATTGGCCATGGGATAATTCTGGGATAGGCGCTCAGCACGCATTTTGTTTCGATGCTAGGTTATTTGATAACACGTTATTAACCGACCATTGTTCGCTTTCTACCTCGGAGACGGACTAAAAAAAAGTACTCAATGCCATTGGTTTCGTGCATGACGAACCTTACCTTCATCTAGTCTTTTCTTGATCTGATCCCAGTCCTTCCCAATACGATTGGCATAAGCCGTGAGGACTGATGAAAATAGTGGTTCAGAATCCGGATGCGTTGATGCAAAGGCGCGTTCCAGAACATAAAGATCTACTGCTTTGTCCTCCACAAGGGTAGAGTGATAAGCCAGACCAAAATCGATCAAAACCTACGATGAAGCGTTGTAGGACGCCCAAATTATAGAGCCCGAGACGTACTAGATCGTTGCTAGTTGCTCTGAGCATCATGTTTGATGTGGTCAAGTCCCCGTGAATGATGTCGATAGTATGCAGCTTGGCGATCTCTACACCAATCTTTTTCAAAAGCGTTTCTTGAAAGGATGAAACAGTCAGTTCCGGGGTCTCCAAAAAATCACGGACCCAATGTGATGTCACTTTTACAACCCGCTGCAGCTGCTAAGCTGGAAATATCCTCCAAGACTCTTTCGCGTCCCGGTCCTTCCTCCTTGGGGCGCGGCGCATATCGGTAACGCGGTTCATCAGTTCCTGCAGGAATCAGATTCCGGACGGATGTGCCTTGTATGAATTCCAATCCCAAGCACCCTTCATCCACATCGACTAGCCTGATGCCAGGCACGTTCACACCGGCGCTATGAAGCAAAAGCCATGACCGAATGATCCAAAATCCAGTCATTTCTGGTCATACCGCAAACATCGCATCAGTGTCCGTGCTTCGCCAATCAAGCGCTGCCGTGTCAGCGTCTTATCCAACGTTGGATGACGGTACTGCTTCGGGAACCGGTGCTTGAAAAGAATGTCGTCCATGACCGGTGTGGAGGGGCAGCCCTCTTTGATGTCGGCTTCTAACGGGCCCCAATCGTCGTGCGAAGATCGGAATCTAACATAAGTCTTGTATACCCTCTGAAATCGTACGAACACGGTGGGATGAGTGTTGACATCTCTGAGAAAAGTAATGATGGACTTGCAGCCTCGGCACCTTGTGACACCCACTTCGACATGTCTAACATACGTCGTCCTGGAATCCATAAGTAGGGCTCAGATGCCATCCTTTGATGAGGAGGAGGTTGAAGGCGGAACCAGATAAGATCAAAGGCTAAGCTTCCAAAAAAGGTAACCACTTACCACTGCGAGGCACAGAAAATAATAATTACATAATTCATGCAGGGATCCATATAATTTGCCGGACTGTGGTCCTCCTTCAACCCTACTGCTTTCAGTATCGCACTAACATACAGCACGACAGAGAAACTCGCTGAGCTTTTCTGGGCTTCCTGTTTGAGCCCACTTTCTCAGTAGAACCCGTTGGCTGGACTCGTCTTGACGAGGCGACCTTACATTAAGAAATCGGGATTTGCTCCGTGACCGCATCGATCCGATGTTTGACGAAAGTGGCCAGTGGTCGGTCAAGGGCAGTTGACGGCATTTGGCCCCTGCTCGGTTTTTTAGCGACCTCGCCGTGGGCGGACATACGATTCGCCCAGACCGTCGGGAGTCGCCACCCTATCCATCGACTCAGTTCCGTAGGTACGTCTCCATTATGCACTAGGTTCACTCGTTATCAGATAGAATTGCGGACCTGACCAAGTCCTATGATGTAATTCATAATTTGTATCCTATTCAGGGCACAGCACCCATTGGGTCGGGCAATAGAAGTCGGAGAAGTTTCACCCCCGATGTCGGTTCCACGGTCATGACCACTCTACCGTGGATGCTGCGTTTCAGTTTGTTCCCGTGGTCTAAGCGAAAGAGGCATAGTCGGACTCGTTCCCGGTGGTTGGTTGCTTCCGTTCTTTTGCCGCGTAGCTTCCACAAGTCCGCGCCAGGATGCCCACATCCATATCTTGCACCAATCTTCGCTTTCGTTATCCCCATACTCCTACGAAAAGTTTTTCAGCTTGACGCCACTGCTCCTAAGTGGGTACGAGTTAGTACATCCTCAAATGACGACCGAAATAACCTTGATAGGTGGGCCCCGCAATATCCTACACGGTTTTAGTTCGCTTGCGGTATTACCTGTTCTGCGACATCAGGCGTATTAGTGTTTTTGCGACAAGTCCTGCTTTAGGTTCGATCATCTCAGATGAAAACCAACTACCCGCTTACTTCCAGTGGTGTTTGGACACCGCTTCAGCTGTCTTATTTGTCCTCACTCTACCTACGGAACCAACAGTCTTTTTACAACCTCCGAGTGTCGTAACGTTAACATTGGTATCTATCTCAATTGTGTTTTTTTTTCGTGCCGTTAATGAATCGTAGGGGTCGAGTCGCACATATTGCGAGTATGCATAGACATGCGCAGTCTCCTTTTCAAGAACCGTTTGCTACGAATTATAAAGACGGGAGATTAGGGCGGCGTGCGCCCCGATACTCCTACCAACCAATTCAGCACTCTCAGATAATGCCTTCCCCTGAAGCCTCACATGCCGTAACCCTAGGGCAACCACTCACGTTCGCTTTCAGTGGGAAGATGGCGAAAAATAGGTTGATGAAGAGTGCAATGTCAGAGCGTCTCTCGACATTTTCATCGTATGATCCCACGGAACGTGGCCAACCCACCGAGGAGCTCGTCCGACTGTATGAAACCTGGGCAATGGGAGATATAGGTATGTCATTCGCCTTCAACTATGCGAGTTTCTAAGTCATGTTTGCCAGGTATCACAGTCACCGGTAATATTCAAATAAAAAAGGATCATTTAGAGGCTTCAGGTATAGTTTGCCTTTGTGTCCGACGTTGTATCCTGAGCATTTATACATCGCTGTAGGGAACGCGATTATTGACCGGGATCTACCTCGGGACTATCTTAACAACTACAAGGAGGTCGCAAGAGCTGCCAAATTATGTGGGAGTCTTGTTCTAGGGCAGCTGAGTCACCCGGGTCGACAGGTATCCATCACTATACAACCCTACCCAGAGTCATCGTCGGACATAGAGCACCCTTCTACTTCTGGGGTGTTGTTCGCGAGGCCAACACCCCTGACTACAGATGGGATTCGAGACGTTGTCAGTCGATTCGGATATTCTGCGTCATTTTTGCACCGGGCTGGATTCGACGGTGTTCAGGTGAAATGATTTCTCCTTCTTCGTCAGGGTGGCACTAATCCCCTAAAAGATTCATGCTGCACACGGGTTCCTCGTTCATCAGTTCCTGTCCGGGAGGACCAATAACAGAACGGATGAATATGGCGGAACGCTCCAGAATCGCATGCGGATACTACTGGAGATTATCGCTGAAATAAAACGAGTGGTGAAGGATCCAGCGTTCTTGATCTCCGTTAAAATCAACTGTGACGACGCCGTACCCAATGGAGTTAACGCAGAGGAGTCGATCGCAACCGCAAAAGCTTTGGAAGCTGCCGGTGTCGACTTGATTGAGATCAGCGGAAGAACTTACGAACAAGACAAGCCACCTGCTCAGAAGAAGGCAAGTTTCGTCGCATTACGTAGAAAGAGATATGCGCTAATGAGTACTTGTACAGACTCTTACTCCAGCTGTGCGGGAAGCCTACTTTATTGATTTTGCGGACCAGCTCAAGCCACATCTCAAGAAGTCGAAAATTGCTGTCACAGGAGGCTTCAGGACAACGAAAGCCATGGGTGAAGCAATAAATTCGGGCTCAACGGACGGTCAGTTTTATGAGTTACACAACGCCGTGCTCGAAAGCTGATGTTTACCCCAAAAAAAAAAACAGTCATTGGCATTGGCCGCCCCTTGACTGCGGAACCCTTCCTAGCGAAGGATATCCTACGGGGAACCAAGTCCCAAGCAAAATCGGATAAGTTCCCGCCTATTCAGTTGCTACGGGTAAGCCACTCATTATAGCCCTTGTCGACGATAGTTGAGCGGGTAAATTAGATTGCTGCCGCCGCGTCCCAAATTGTTGAGATAGGGAACGGCGAAGACATCACTGACTTTGATAGTAGTTTCAACACATCGAGATTCATTGCCAGGATGCTCAAGGAAATTCCTGCATCCATGTCTGAGTTGCTTGCTGCGGAAGGTTCGAAGACCCGATAGCCCATCACGTCTCGTCTGTATCCCATTTTCTCTTGGACTCATCTGTCTCATGCACTGTACACTTTCATGCACATTTCGCAGAATATTTAGTGAATGAACTCGGAATTAATTATTTACTCTTCTTCTGGTCCAGGACAGAGTGCCATCATGTTGAAGCTGATACTCTTGGCCTGTGATACATAAAATTCCCTCACGTACTTTGCAGTGTCCTGCGCAATTTTAGGAGTAAGAACAGCCCGCTTCTGAATGCTGAAAGAGTTATCGACATGCCTTTAGGAGATCATCGCACCTCCCCCTGTCAATCGGCCCAATTCTACGCCCGTCCAGTTCGATCAAACGCCACTGCTTATCTGCATCCTTGTCATGTGGCCCCGTGGCTGGGGCCTTGACGAAACACGTGAAATGTAGATCGGTTACCAGATCCTCTGGCCGGACGGTAGATTGGCCAGTGGACGCAGCGGATGCATGTATCCTCTCAAACAGCGGTGTTGTCTCCAACAACCCTGCACGTTCTTCTGGTGTCTTATCTAGATTGCCCGCGAAGATGAAATAACGTACAGGAAGTGGGGGAACTGACACACCCTTGCACTCCGCAATGAACTTGGCGAGGGGACTCTCCGGCGTGAATGATACGTCTGTCTACAGGTGACGACGTTCAGATACGAAACGGCAACAGCAAATCCCCGAGATCACTGACGTTAGCCAAGCTGTGGATCAAACCCATCGTCCCGCACGCATTTGATATCTTGTTTCCCGATCCGTTTCAATGTCAGCAAGAAAAACGCGAGGCAGAAAGGAAGGAGGGGGAGGGGGATAACGAGGAAACGTGTACCGTCTGTTTCATCCAAAACACGCTTGGATCCACCGGTTCTCGTCCGCTCGATTGGATCTTGGTGTCCTCTTCTTGGCGCTTTGCGGCAATGATGCCAGTACAAGGGAAAAGCAGTGCCACTGCTTTCGCGCCTGTGGGCACGATGGCGAGGAGCTATGTATTCCCCGAGGGGGGTAAGAACTCCGCCAAGGGACGCGGAGATCCCAATCAAGACTGCGCACCTCGTCGTCCAGGCCATACACGTCTCGAAAATGCGCCTCGTTCTTTGGAAGGCCTGCTGCGTACGCCCACTGCCAATCGAGTGAGTAACGGTGGGTCGCTGTGGGTCCAAACTGGTTCGCGTACGGAATTGAATACCTGATGGTCGTTGATTGCGGTGAATAAGGGGCTAGCTTGTTCAGGATGTGTGTGATTACCTCTGGACTGCTCTCGAGGGGGATCCAGCGTGAGTTTGCCATGAAGACGATGTTGACTGATATGTTTCAAAGTGTACGAATGGATGACTAGGCCTTGGTGGACTAGTAGCCGGAGTCGGTGAACACTAGAGACACTAGGTTGATTATCTCAGATCAGGTGACCTTTATCAATTTTCCGTACTCGCAACTCTTCCCCACACAACCACCATGTACTGTCGATTTTTCTATGGAACGATCAAACTTGGTCTACGAAGAACAGAGGACAACTTCGCGCACCCATTGGACATGCAACGAATGCTTATGTGGGTCTGAGCCACAGTATAAACTGAGATGTCACGGTATGTACCATGAATCCGCCTTTCTAGTTGGGAATAATGGCAAGTTGTTGGAAACAACGTTGCAAGCCACCTCACTGCGCCATCCGACCTCAAGACCCACGACTGATGACTGCGATCCTGGCGCTTTCAAGGTGCGTCCTCTCCGCCTTACGTGGGCAATCGTTTTGATTTTAAAAACGCGCATCGAGGATTGTGACTACCGTTGTCTGAAAAAGTGAACAAACGCTTGGGGGAATGCACCACGACACCCCTACTGCAAGGTCAGTTCACCTTCCATGCCGTGACTCTCGGTGATCTTCGAACCCTGATCGAACCCTGCGAATCTCGCTCACGGTACGTATAGCTCTCGAATTCTCAGACGCCGTCGCGTCGGTGTACCACCGATGACATCGTAAGTGCCCGATGCATGACAGGTCAGCGGATTGATGAACCAGGCTTCGCTCGTCTTTTGGACGGTGATGCATCGATAATGTCCTTGATGCCTTCGTTTATCGTTCCTGGCCACGATCGATGACGGTTGTTGCCTTTGAAATTTTCCTGTTTCGAAAACAGTTCAACACCAAAGGTATTTGACTACGGAAATTGAGACAACAAAATACCCGTAGTTCTCCAATTCTGCTTGAGTGCATGGAATATTCATTACTGTACCGAGAGAAATGCCGCCCTTTCGTTTCTGCCATTCTATGAACATTTTATTGTGGTCCGTAGTGGAGTCTTGTGGTCCAAGCCATATACGGGTACAAACAAGGAGACAAGGGCGCTGAGTAAGCAAACCAAAACGGAACATACTTGCATACGATATCAATGAGCTTGAAGAAAAGGTGAGCGCTTCATCCAGTCGTTGTTGCGTTACTCAATCTGTTGTCGGACAGCAAGATAGACCTTCTCGTCCGTGTGCGGTACTCAAATCCCATTCCACCACCACCATGCCCTCCAAAATTGCTCGATATTCCGACACACCCAATGCGCTACGCGCGCCCCGACTTTCTGAATGCCATTGCAAACGATACACCATTGCCCATGATCGTCGATGCAGAGTGTGGAATGCCCCTGGACCTCGGACGGTGGGAATGTCTGTGGGACGACGACGCAGATGACGCTAGTAAGTGTTACCCATTTTTGCTCAACATACCACACGCGATGACGCTGTTGCTTTAGCTCTAAATCCAGACCCCGATCATCTTCCTCCATTGGATCCCAAGGATCGCTTTCTGCTCGGTGAGCCGTCGACGAATGCTGCCCCGTACACAAATGGCGCTGTGCCCGTGTCTGGTTCGGGCACGTCCACGCCTCTACCGACACATGTACCATGGCTACGAAAGACCGAGTATATCAGCAGAGAAGGCGTCCAACGAAATTCATCCGTCCAAGAAGTGTATGTTTATCCCGTTCCGTCCGTGCATCGTTGCTCACTGCGTGCAGAAAACAATTGCCACAACACATTGACGTGTCGCGTTCCGCTCAACTGCGGGACATTGAGGCCTCATTCTTGGCATGCAATGACGAACCTCAGTTTGATCTAGCGACGCTCCGTCATCCAAACAAGCCGGGTGTCACTGCTGCTGAATCGTTTGAGATATTTCCAGACGCGGATATCTGGGCCAATGCGTATGACTTGTTTAGGTTTAGTGAACGACCTGGTGACAAGCCAATCGATGTTTGTCCTTTCCCGTTTCTGCTGCTGTGTTTCTGATAGAGGGATGCAGGTGGAGGATCCTCGGCTGGACTGTGCTATTTTGCGACCGATGGAGTCAGACGGTGATCACTTTTTGGCTTACTACATCACCAGGGACGATGAATCTGCGCTTGAGTTTAAGGAGCGCCGACGGAACGGTGCAGTCACGGCACCGGAGGAAGAACCCAAAGTACGTATCCCGTCGTGTTTGATCGAAGTTCTCGGTATTTACTGCATGCGATAGACGACCGCGTTCCACTTGTGGCGTGACTTTGAGACGGTCAAGATTGAGCAAGAAGTACCGAACGAGTTTTTGCTCGTGATTGACAATGGTGACACGCAGTCCAATGTTTCTGGGAGTGGAGAGCAGCGTGCCAAGGGTGTGTATTACAAGAACATTGAACGGAAGATGACCCTCAAAAAGAGACGGACAAACGTAAGTGGGAATGGAGGCGTTGTGTGACCAAACCTTAACGATTTGGTCATAGGTCAATGAGTATCTAGACAAGTGGCAGGTTGTGCATATTTCGCACGTGCCCATGATGAAGGAGGAGGCGGAAGAACGGGAGGAGCTGCTTGCTGAAGTTGCTGATCCGACGTTTTTGCTGAGCAGGGACGACATCGATGCGGACGGTGAGATTGACGTGGATGCATTGGTACAGCAGACAGCGGGGGGCATTAGCATTGGCGACAGGGGCGATGTGATGGCGGACATATTCTGATTGGCAGACATGTACCTCACGGCTGATTAGCATGCTGCGCAGCAGTGTAAGCAATTGAGATGGACGGGTGTCCGCTGCCCCCGAACAAGCTGGATGTTCGTGAGCCCGAATCGCCCGCGATTGGTTGCAGAATGTTGGTCGACAGGCCCACAGCATTAATGGAACGCATCGCCAGTGTATTTTACCCGCTGGCAGGCACCGCACCGAGAGTGCTGTGACACTTTGTCGTATTCCGACGGTCTACGCTTGATATTTTGGCTATACTAGATGTGGTACCAAGTTACATATACTGATCAGCGTCTATACCCGTCTGGACAGGCCATGGGGGAGCAAAGTTCACAGTACCGCTTCGCTTATGGAGGGTGCCCCGGAGTGACCGCGTGTAACCGGGGGTGTCTGGGGTCTTTCACGGTCGCAGGCAGAGAAACGCCGAGTCGCATGTTCTTGCTCATTCACTACTTAAACATCACCATGGCACGCTCTCACCACCCAACCAAATGGCCTTTGCCTCACCAAACCCGCGTCTGCGCATCATCGCCGACATCGTCCGCGCCGTCGTGCTTCCCCCGCTCGCCCTATCCGTACTCGCACATCTCCTACACCTTCGTCTGCGATGGTGGACATTCCCAGCCCATCTCTTGTCGATCCTCATCGCAGCCATCGCGAGAGTCCAATACTCACAGCTCGTGCAGCGGCGAGAGGCAAAGCAGTTTGGTGCAAGACCCATTCCTTGCGTACAGGGCAAGTGGCCAGGTAACATCGATGTCATGCTCAGGATGAGGAAGGCATTCGCGTCCGATTACATATACAATCCATACCTCCAGCTCTTTGAAGAATACCAGTGCACTACACTCAATACCCGCTTCCTCTGGACTGACAACGTGAGTGGCGCGCTACTCGTGGCGCGTATTATGCATACCGTTTGCCGGTAGATTATATCCATGGACGAGGAGCACATCAAGCATGTCCTGGCGACCGGATTCAATCATTTCTGGCGTGGAACCGCCCAACGAGAGCGCATGTATGCCATCTAACCTTTCTGGTCGACACCCGTCCTCACCTTATTCCAGGGAAACCTTTTTGGGAGATGGCATCTTCAATCGTGATGATCAGGCAAGTACCCTTTTCCATCGTTCACCCGCCGTATATTCACCATTTCTACCACAGATGTGGAAATCGGTACGTCGTCATGCACATGAAACGCGACGTCGTCCAATTTCTGTCAACAGCATCGCACACTCGCCCGTCCGTTCTTTGCCCGCGACAGAATCTCAGATTTCGAGCTGTTTGACAAGCACACTAATCGGACACTGTCTATTCTGTCGGACATGGCAGCGACGAATCAGCCTTGCGACGTTCAGGACCTTTATGCCCGCTTCACCATCGATGCCGCATCCGAGTTCTTGTTTGGAAAGAACTTGGATACGTTGTCAGGACAACTCCCGATCCCAGGTTCAGCATCGCGAGGCGAACGTGGATCCGCGACGGATGATGCCTGGGGAACGTTTGCAAAGGCATTCGAAGCAGTGCAGCAAATCATCACGACCCGTGCCCAGACGGGGTTGATATGGCCCGTGTTTGAGCTGCTCGATGATAAGACTTCACCATACGTCGGCATCATCAGGCAGTGGGTGGATCCACTTGTTCGCCAGACTCTGGAACACAAGGCCGCAATCAAGCAAGCTGGCATCGATGAAAACCTTGAGGATAAAACGTTCCTGCAACACCTAGCCGACAGCACTGATGGTTCGTCGTGGGTACCTTGTTATCGGCGTTTCACTGAGCCGTGTTTAGATGTCGGAATCATCCGCGACCAACTGCTCAACATCTTGCTTGCCGCAAGGGACACGGTACGTACTTATGGGGATAGCTTTTTCAGGGTGTACTCGGGACTCACACCATCGTGTCCAGACGGCTTGCTTATTGACATACGTGACTTACTTTCTCGCCCTCCATCCGAACGTCGCTCGGAAACTCAGGGAGGAAGTACTCGCCGTGTGTGGCCACGGTACACCCACGTATGAGAGCATCAAGAAGTTGAAATATAGTAAGTGTTTTGCCACGATCAAACAGCGGCCGCTGATTGATCGATCACAGTGAAAGCTGTCATCGATGAGACTCTGCGTCTATTCCCACCCGTGCCCTTGAACCAACGTCAGAGTCGACCAACCTCGTGCACACTGCCATGTCCCGATAAGACGTTCCCCACCACATCAGATAAACCCCTTTATATGCCCAAAAGCACCACGTTCTTTTATATGACCCTTCTGATGCAGCGGAACAAGGAGCTGTGGGGCCCCGATGCGGATGAGTTTGATCCAGAGCGTTGGATTGACCCAAAAAGGCTGTCGAGATTCACTTCCAACCCAATGATGTTCACACCCTTCAGCGCTGGGCCACGTATCGTGCGTACCCCGGTTTTTGGTGCTAAAAGTTCCGCTCATCCCCTTTTAGTGTATCGGCCAAAACTATGCCTACAATGAAGCTTCGTTCTTCCTCGTGAGATTGATGCAACAATTCGACACGTTCACATTGGCCACGGATGCACAACCGCAGTCTTCACTGCCCCCTTCTGAATGGAGATATGGACGCGGGCGTCAGGCGGTGGAGATGATTCGCCCAGAGGCTGCCATGACGCTGTTTGTCAAGGTGCGGTGCTTCATATCCGCATATAGTCTTGCTGGCTGATTCAGTCTTACAGAGCGGTATGTGGGTGAGGCTGGGAAAAGCCACTGTGCCTTGAACCCGGAGTCGGGCTCGTTTTTCCAGCTTGTTTTTTGTCATTTCCTATTGCATTTTGTTGGATAACACATGCTGATGAACATTGGACGCATTTATTTATCAACATATTATTCATGAACTTGCACAATTAGCTTGTATACCATGCTCACGACCCAATGATGAAATGATGATTGTAACTTTGGAACATCATTGGACAGACTGGGTACAAGGTCACCATCAAAGTTGACCCGCCCACATGGAAGAATCTTTCGAGCATAGCTACATGGCAGGACGGGTACACGGTCCGGTCCAAGAAACTCCACTCACATGCAGTTCTGCGCAGTACGATGGAAACCCGTGGACTATCAATAGGCAATTCTGAGTGTTCCTGCAAGAGCGCCCACCGGCGTTCGCACTTGGCATCTTCCCGAATCCATCCCAACCAGTCACGGACAGAAGATCGCTAAAAAAGCGGGTTGTGGCTCGTCGTCGTTGCCGGGTGCCATTACTGTAATGTAGGTCGCCTTTGTGTGCGCCGCTAGATCAGATCGACGTCCTCTTTCCCCTTTCGTAGGGCGGAGGGCGTGTGCGGTGATAACAGCGGATGACGCTCCGACGTGAGCGGCGCCACGCGTCGTCTTGCAACGCGCATACAAGCGGTACATGAGACAACGGGACATGGCGCACTCCGATGGTGGTTGCGAAACGACGTGTGCATCGCGAGTCGTGTGGGCGCCAAGTCGCGCCCACCGTTTATGCATGAACACCACGTACCGGCCCGTGTGTTTGTGCTTGAACATTAGCACAACCCTATCGCATCGCACAACGTGCCGACAAGCACAAACTTATGTCGGCGTTGTCGCACACCCGATGTTAAGCTCGCCTACCGGTATCGTTATGCCGAGGCGATATCGACGCGTGTAGTCTATTCAAATTGGTTTGTAGGCTCCCTACGTGTTGTGACTCGTAGAAGAAAAGGGTAAGAACCCACCTCGGAGTGTGGTCATTTTTGAAACCGATGTGTACCAGTGCGGCGTGCTTGATAACGCTTACTCGGATAGACGCGATCACATAGCGTCCGATGATGCGTGTTCGATATGCCCACCGGGTTGTTGTAGCTCCGGGTACAGATCGTGGTCGATCGCTTCCGGATGCCCTTGTCATCACAGCGGGTACCGAACCGATATGTGGATGGCCGTGTTGATGCTTGCTGTGGATCGAAATACGTTGCGCCACGGACATGAGATCGAACACGGGGGAAACTAGCCATGTAAGCAAATGGGACAAACGAAAAATAGGGTCGTGATTGTTCGACAAAATCTGCTGCGGACTTGCCAAAGGAATGGATGCTGTATCAATTCATTCGTGTAAGTACCTTGGAAATGCAGTGGGCGCAAATCAACATACACCGCATTCGCTTGCAGATGGGAAGAGTACAGCTTCAGAAGAGCTTCACCGGAGGTGCACGTAGCGCTTTAGTTGGAGAGACAATTCTGGACAACAGTGATGACCAGTGAAAACGGGTTCTGTTCCAAAGTACTCGTGTATGAATTTGATGTGCACTTCTGTGAATCAGCTGCGACTGCGAGTCGTAAACCCGGTGCCGCCACTACATGGTACTGCACCGCTGAATACCGCAGCGTACGGAAGGTGCCAAAGCTCTTGTTTTGACGGACGACATCTCGCTGCGATATCCACAGCATCCAATGTCAACGACATGATCAAAGGCTATCCTTTAGCGAGTACTGCATCCAAAAACGATATTTCCCCTGGACAATGCGACAGTTGCTTCGAATTTGGGTGCTTCTACCGCAGTTGACAACATGATTTGGATACAAAAGTGCGATTCTCTACTCACAACAACATCAAGGATAGGATGATCACAATGTTCAGTAGATAGACTTGCAATACAACCTAGAGGGGTTCAAGGCCTTACCACCAATGTTATCCTTGGGAGACAAAAGTACTGCGGAGGTTTTCTGTAACAAGACATGTCATCGGAAGAACGTGAGTAGCCGTGGGAGTTTTCACTCTGTGGTCGACGAGATGTACAGGAAGAGCGTCGCTGTAATTCCCCGTATCGCGTCTTGTTCTCTGTTCAGTTCCACTGCGCTTCCCCGTCCGTCGTTTCATTCCAACTTTAGGCGTCAAAAAAGATCGACTTGCCGACCAAGAGAAACGAGGAGCTTCAACACTGCAACTTTATCATCGACCCCAGCAGAATACGATGGTATGCCAAAACTTTGTATACGAGACATAAGCTCAATGCAGGTGAAAGTATGCATAATTGGAGGTGGCCACGCAGGTTGCGAGGCTGCTACGGGTGCTGCTCGAGCTGGGGCCCGAACATTACTGATCACGCAAAAACTGGACACCATCGGAGAACTCTCGTGTAACCCTTCCATCGGTGGTGTCGGGAAAGGTACACTCGTCAGAGAGGTTGACGCGTTGGACGGTGTCATGGGCAAAGTCACAGGTGAGGCTATGACTTCCGGCATTGAGACCAACCTTGAGTATCTCATCCTCATTAGACAAGGCCGGGATACAGTTCCACATGTTGAACAGGTCCAAGGGGCCAGCAGTTTGGGTACGTTGTCGACGATGAGTATAAATTGGACTCCGCGTATCATCAATATACTTCTAGGGTCCTCGGGCCCAAGTCGACCGCAAACTGTACAAGCGATATATGCAGGATATCATATTTGGTTATCCAAACCTAGACGTTCGTGCTGCTAGCGTATTTGATCTTGTCTTCGACCACCAGGCAGCCTCGTCAAACTCAAGCGGTAGAGCATGGGGTTTAGTGAAAGGCGTTCGATTGGGTGAATCAAACATGCCTAGGGGGAGTGCGTGCTAACGGTGACTGCCACAGAAACCGGTGACGTGATTCCATGTTCTCAAGTTGTCGTCTGCACCGGGACGTTCCTCTCTGGCGAGATACATATCGGTATGTGCCCCGTTCAGCATTATACGCTGACCCAATATTATATTAGGAATGAAGCGATTTCCCGCTGGTAGGATGAATGAAGCCCCAGCGGTTGGCCTGTCCGCCTCATTGCGCGCAGCTGGCTTCCAGCTTGGACGCTTGCAAACTGGTACTCCCGCTCGACTGGATATAAATACCATAGATTTCAGTCGGCTGGAGAAACAGGATGGCGATAATACACCACATCCATTTTCATTCCTGAATCATAAAGTCGATAACGAGGTACGCTTGCTGGTAGCTGTCTTATGTTCCCAGCCTTGAGACGTGCACCCTTCTCTAGCGCAATCAGATTACATGCTATAAAACGCATACCACCCCCGAGACGCACGAACTCATCAAGGAGAGCATGCATCTAAGTGTCCACATTCAAGAGACGACGAAAGGTAGGTAATTGCCTCAACGAACACCTAGAACTTCTTTTTGACATTTTGCGAGGCCCACGTTATTGTCCTTCTCTTGAGGCCAAGGTGACTCGATTTGGACACAAGGGTAACCACCGAGTATGGCTGGAACCCGAAGGTTACGATTCCGGTAAGCAAACTTGCTGGAACGACGATCTTGTCTCGACCCTTTACAGAGCTGATATATCCTAATGGCCTGTCATGTTCTATGCCTGAGGAACTTCAGGAACCGATGATGCGCACAGTTCCCGGGCTAGAAAACGTTCGTATGGTTAAACCTGCGTACGGGGTTGAATATGACCATGTTGATCCTCGAGAGCTCCTGCGTGAGTCGTCTCATCTTCTTGTGCGCCTTCCTTGCTCTCATATACATCTAGCATCGCTTGAAACCAAAAGAGTCAAGGTAAGGAGTCGTTGGTGCCTTCGATATGATGTCTTTGACACATTCTTTGAACCCCTCCAGGGACTCTTCCTTGCCGGCCAGATCAATGGTACAACGGGGTACGAAGAGGCTGCAGCGCAAGGCTGCATCGCCGGCATTAATGCGGGCCTCGCCGCACGAAATAAACCGCCGATTGTCATTACCCGGGCAGATGGATACATAGGTGTCATGATTGATGATCTTGTGACCAAAGGGGCTGAGGAACCGTGTACGGGGGCCTTTCTTCTCTCGTGACCCGCCACTGCTGATCTAAATCACAGATCGAATGTTTACATCTCGCTCCGAGTATCGCATGACACTTCGGTGTGACAATGCGGATGTAAGACTAACTGAAATTGGTATTTGCTTTGTTTTATAAACGGCCGACGTTAGCTGACGGATCTTCTCGCAGGGCACGATGCCGGTCTGATATCCGCGGGGCGCTGGACAAAATATCAAAGTGATCGCGACGCAATACAGCGGGGTACAGATTTCCTCAGGTCAATTTTCCTGAGCCCCCAGGTTTGTAGCAAGCTAGCAACTGTTTCAATACACAATTTTTTTTACGAAAGTGTTAGCATTGGGAAAGATACGGCGTGACCGTCACCAAGGATGGGGTCATGAGGAGGCAAGCATATATTCAGTTTCCAAGACACTATTGACCACATATAACAGTGCCTTTGACGTGCTGAGCATGCCTTCAATGACGTTCATCGCTCTTTTGGACAGTGGAGCCATCCAGGGCTTCCCGGATTTAGAGGCACATATCGTATCTCGGATTATCACCGATGGTAAGGTGAAGCGCCACATATGCGTAGTGATCGCTGACCATATACCAGCAACGTACGCACCACATCTCGTTCGGCAGCGTGCGGATGTGGACGCGTTCCACAAAGATGAGTCCCTCCTCCTTGATCCCGAGATGGACTACGAACAAGTGAAGGGGCTGAGCGAAGAAGTGAGGGAGAGGTTACAACGATTTAGGCCGACAACACTGGTTAGAAACCACCACCTTATTTGACAACCCCATCGGCTGACGCTTTATAAAGGGTGCTGCCAAGCGCATGGAAGGCATGACACCCACGGCAGTGCTTCATCTATTGAAACATGCGCGACGGACATGGCATTCGAAGGAACGGCAAGATATTGGTTCAGGAAGAGCCACCCTTCCACATTGATAATCAGGTCCGGTATGGGACAATCGTATTCTGTCCACCTCCCTTTGTGTTTTTGGAGCTCTGGAGAACCAAGTATTCAATCAAACGCGCCGTCTGTTACATTACAAGGATTACAACGCCCTCGACTCGCCCGCGCGGCCCTACATATTACGTGTAACTCTTGCCTCTCCTCAAAGAATGAAGCAATAGCACGGCCTGCTTGGTCATCCGCGCTTTTGTCCTGTGTGATCTTGATCAACGCGAATTTGGTTTCCTCGAATGCCTTGGCATGTTTCTGAAAATTACTCAAGGCCTTTGATTTAAATGTCCAAATGGCTTAAAAAGCCATGCATGCAAATTGGTTGCAATTCAAACTAGATTTATCAGATTATAAGGCTACATACTCAGGGGCTGTAATAGATGGACCAAGCTTTTGAGGTGTAAAAATTGAAAAGCTAATGTTGTCAACCAAAGATGTTCCTTGTTGGCTGTACATGTCAGTCTTTCTCCATTTATTGCTGACCACTTATGCTTGATTGCTTCCTTGGCAGATAAAATAATGATCTCATCCAATGTAAGAACAGATGCTACTGTTGATGAGCCCCTCTGCACAATGAACACAAATGTTGACCTACCAGATCATTGAACAATTTAGAAGACAATTCAACCATTCACTCAGTTCTCAGAGACTCAAGTTAAAAGTTCTTGATGAGTGACTTTTAGACCTGGAAATGTTGGATATAATGTTTGACTCAAAATCATACACCATCAGCTCTTGTCAAGATTGAGGTGGGTGGCATGCTACAAAAATACCAAAGCTGGGCACTCTATGCAGTGCTGCATCATTGGTGGTGGAAATACAGAGTGAAGACCTTCAGCATCAATATTTCTCTACCCATGTCCCATGAAGAACTTGAACAGGTAATTAATCAGGGGTTTCAAGAGACAATGAGGTAGCCAATTTGGTGGTGAGTTACAACTGTGGTTTTGTAGTGAGTATTGTGTAGTTATAGGAGAATATGATGGAGGAGAAGAGAATGCAGGTTCCTCATAGCAGTCCAAAGGCCCACCTACATAGATAATCAGATTGGTTGAGATTTAATGTTAGAGGTCTGGATTGCCATGGGTATAAGCAAAGTTAAATTTAGTTGGCATTATCTTGTTTGGACTGAGTAGGAGGTAACCATTGCAGTCTCAAGTCCACTGTCACTTTGGCCATGTGCATGCACCAACCCGTTATCATGCTTCATCATTGTGAGTTAGTACATGATTGCAACACTCATGCAATCACAACACACCTGCATCACCTTGTGCATATCATATCACCACTGTTGTTGTTGCCATCATTGTTGGTGGCATGGTGTCATACTACTAACCTCATTGGGGGCATGTAATCAAGTTGTACTTGATGCTGTCATGTCATCAGGGCTGCCAGGGTTGTGGGGCCTTCATCATTGTGTCTGGAGTGTGTTGTAGTGGCATCACCCATACTTTTGCCATCATCACCCATCGTTGATGCCGCCAGGAGTATGCACTTGCACGGCGCACGGCACCATTGTCATTTTCATCGTTGCAGTAGCGTGTCACCCGCGTCCTAGACTCCATCATTGATGTTGTCACTGTTTGGGGTATGCGCCCATCATCGCCATTTCCGGGGACGCGTTGTCTCGTCACCCACGTCCCAGAGTGGCACCATTGTCATGATCGTTGTCATCAGGGTGCGGGTGCAGACGTCGGTGCAGAGCTCCGGTGGACACCCCTACAGTTGCGTGGTCGTCCGTCACGGTGGGACAGCGAGAATGAATGGTGCCGAGTGATGGCACGGTGGGCAGAGGTGTCGAAGTACGGGAAACCCATTCGATCGGCAATAATATTGATTGCTTGGTAGGGTTGTGGGGTTTGGAACCGAGCAAGCGACGACGTCTACGTAGATGGCAGAGTGCACAGATATGATGTCATCGGAAGGGTAACAACCTAGTAAGTGGTAGACTCTTCCCAAACTAACACGTTATCAGCACCATCGGTGAAGCTTCAAGGGTGATGCTATTTAAATGCTGGTATAATACAGTTATGACGGTAATTGAATACCATTGTTAATACTAATCGTCTCAGTAAAGACGGAAACATATTGTGTATGCACATCATTCTTGAGTGGTGTCACAGCGAACCACCGACGGATGCCATCGTCTACAAAATATTGGTGAAATGGAAGGGCGTCAAGACACAAGGACGTACAAATGGGGATGCAGTCGGGGCATCGAGGATGGACAACTCTTCTGGCGTGAATGGCAACCTTGGGATAACTACCGTACGAAGTGGGACAAGTAGGAGAATGACGACAGGAAATCCGATCGCAGCTGTAATGTATTTGCATGTCAGCAGATCTGCACAGCTGAGGCATGAAAGACATACCTGCTGTCTGTGTGATGGCGAAGGTCGCACCGAAACCAATGAGCTGGATGGCGACAAACAGGATCAGACGAGATTTGCGGACATTGTTGAGCGGCTCGTCAGAAGGAGTGAGCGATTTATCTCGCAAGAGGTAGAGGAATTTGAGTGTAATGCCGTTTCCTTGCAGGGCATCTATACCCATATACCAGCTGTCCAAATGACGCGCTTAGCCAACGCATATACGAGGAACAGATCAGCCAAACATCCTTACAAGAGTCCTGCGAGGACACCCCTTGGGACGAGTCCAAGAACGTGCAAGAACGGTCCACTGAGGAGGACAAGGCAGAGTGCACCCTGGGCGAGATTTGAAACCCGCTGCTCAACTACAGCGACGGGTACCTCTTGTGAACTTGGGGAGTTATGATTGAATTGCTTCTCCTTTGAGTGGTTGGGAGTGGCAGGAACGGATGTTCTTGGCGAGTGTGTTTGTCCTTCTTCGTCTGCTTTCTTTGACGAGTGACCCATAACGACAAGAGAAGCGGTATGGATGGGTGCTTGTGGAATCAAACCGTTTGGAGCAGGAACGCCGAGCAGGCCAGCAACGAATGTAGTAATTCCTAGGAGGAAAAAATCGTAGTGAAACCCTGGAGGTTTGCGCAAGGGAAATTGAGAGCCCTGCGCTATAAGTGACTGTAATAATAACAAGACAATTAATGTTGGCAATGGCAGGCCAAGACGACGTACAGAGACATTGTGATCAAAGAAGAATAAGATCCACAGTATTATACCAAATGGGAGGGCAATGCCTACCCATTTTCCATCGAGTTCCCAGAAGTCGACAAGCCATGATCTCCCGTTGGCAGCCTGAAAAGCGTTGCCAACCGGGAGAGTGGATGGGTGTGCGGTATTGAAATGTCCCCAATACGCCATGCCAGAAACAGCAACAAGGGATATTGGCATACCATAGTCTGCAAAAACATGACGAGCGACCCGATGGAGATAGGGGGTCTTTGAGAATGATTGAAAGAGAAAGGAAGTGACGAGCATGAAAAGTGCCAATATTATGGAGACAAAGGCGCCGTCACTCCCATCGCTGAACTGGCGTATGATGACTTGTACACCGTACTGGAGGTAAACCCACGAAACGTAAAATCCGAATGTGTCGCAGGAGAAGAGAGAGACATATTTCAAAAAGTTACACCCTATATATTTCAGATGAAGAGTCGATGAGAAATTGGAGTCATCACACTCACAATTGAATGCGGCAGTAAACCAATGGATGACGGCAGCCCAGAGGTACACCCAACCTACAAACCAGAGATAAATGGGTGGGTCTGTCTGTTTTTGTAAGATGTCGAAAATTGTCTTGTTAAAGACGGTGATGGGACCTAGATATCAAATTGAGTTTGATAGACGAGATATTGACAACACACACCAGTTACGCCAGCGATAGTAAGTGGCTGTGCTCCGAAGACGGAGAATACAAACGCAGCCATGAATGACGACAGCAAGACTTCGGCGACCCCATATTGTTGGGTGGTTTCTATTAGGGCGAGGGAAAAGGCAATCCCAGGCAGTACACTATATGAAGAATAATATTAATCAAGTGTCGCACAACACAAAGCCTTACTTTGCAAAGAATATGAGCGTGGTAGCTGGGACCACTCTGTAATTCCAGGCGTCGGACCAGTCACTGAGGTACAGCGGTGTCCGTGCGCGTATGTCTTGAACAATACCGGCGCCAATGTTGCGAATGAGAACAAGGCAACGGGTGACAGCCATGTTCAGCGCCTCTGACGAGGGGGTGGGTCAGGTTCTAATGAAAAGGACTAGTACATAGCCTTTGACAGGAAGTGTTAAACTATGACGATATTTAACAAGGATTATTTTCGGTAGATATATAAATTATTTATCTATAATTTTTTAAATGAACGCGCCTTTGCGCTGCACCAAATCCTCGCCGTTTCAGCGCGTCTTCTTTTTCGTCCGTTTGTGTTTTGTTTCAGTCGTGTCTGATTTGATTGTTGACGTCCATCATCGCAGCGAACCTTTTGGACGGCGAATGGCTCTTTTCTCTGCTCCGTCTTATCATTGACTATTCGATCATTCACGAGCGCGCTGCCTTCCTAGGCAACCCAGTCATTTGTTCTTTCCTGCCCATCGCATTCCACGCCCGGCCCACTCTTTTCCGTTTCATTATCCTCAATGACTCCCGAATTCCCCAGCAAAGTTCGTCGTCGTCCCACGCGAGCTAAAGGAGCCTCACACCGCGACTCTAACCTCATTCGAGCATCCGTTCTCGAAACAGCCCTCGAACTAGGCTTTGGACAGAATTCGACCGTCGCAGATTGGATCTTCAATAATCCTCTTTCAGAGGAAGCAGAGGAACCCCTTCCTGAGCCAGACGACCATACGGAACTCGACCTCAAAGCAGAACCAGTCCCAGAAATCGCCGAGGTCTCTTTTTTCGTATGTACGCACCCAGCTGCGGCCCCGGGTATCTGAAATTCATTTTTCCAGGCAACAACGCCCACTTACACTTCAGGTTCCAATTCCATCTCAGATGAATCTTCTTCCCTTAATTCCCCTGGGAATATTGCTCCTAGTGCGGCCGTAACAGCCATACAGGTACATACCCACAAGCCGAGTATCGCAGAACCTCCCCAGGTACACTTTGGTGACTTTCCATCGGATCAGTTGCAGTTATTCTCCCCCTTTGCGCTCTCTCCCGACGACGTGCGTCATGAAAGGTCCTGCAATAACTTGTCTGCAAAATTTCCTAGAGAAGACGAACGTTCGCGTAGTCAGGATGATAGCTTGTCTCCTAACCATGGTCACGAAAACCCCGAGTCTGCTGATGTCGGCTACACCAGCGAAGGTCAATATCTTTCAAAGGGGAAGGCAGGCAAGGGGAAGGATAAACGTAGCAAAGCAAAGGGCAGCAAGGGCTCAAAATTCAAGGTTCTTGACAATGGAAAAACTAGTGAAAGAGATGGGGACTACACTTCGGACGGCGGCTATCTTTCTGCCTCTTCTAATAAATCCCAGTCAAAGTCACCTGGCAGAGTTAAATCTCGTGCCATGTCTTTCTTTCGGAGGCGTCAGAAAAAGTCTGCAAGTGACGATGAGAATGAGGCTAATATACCTCCTGTTCCCGCGCTCCCCATTCTTCCACGGCCCTCGAGTCCGAAGATTCTTGAACGCCGTGTAACGCCATCGTCGCCAACCCGATCCGGTTTTTCTCCCTTGACGTTAAACTTGACAAGTCCACCTGCATCACCTCCCAGGCGACGAGTGAGCAAGAGCCCACCGCCGGTCCATGGGAGAGCAACTCCTCCCAGACGCTTGGACCATGTACCCTTACGGCCCGATTCGCCACTAGTTGCTTCAACGTCTGCTCCCGCTAAAGTGACGCCTGACGCCGTCGCTGCTACGATACCTCTTCCCCCCTCCATGCCTGGCACTCCCCTCTCAACTGCTTCCTTCTCCCCCACCTCGACCTCGTTGACATCACAGGGTGCAGGGACTGGGTCGACCTCAAAGTCTCTCGCGACTTCGTCCTCAAGGCAACACCTCAGCATCCCTCCTCCAGCCCCTCCGCCCACCTTTCCTCTTCCACAGCCACCACCGTCACCGTCAACCACGCCAAATGGGACACTGTCCCCTTCACCAGCGATACAGAACACACCCTCTAGAAGGCGTGCCTCAACCCGCCCGAACCCTGTTGTACCCGCTCTTTCGGGATCGACGCAGCCGTTGAGTCCGCACAGAGCAGCATCTCCCCTAAGACCCCTTCTCTCCCCTAGGACGTTATCCCATACAGTGTCGCAGGCTCGCAATCATGAATTTAAAGGAGGCTCAGAGGGTGATCAGTTCAGCGGAAAGGATTTCATTGGAAGACAACGATCCGCGACAGCTTTCTCGAGTGGTTTCGGTGGTACGCCTGCATTCTTGCAGCGCAAGATTCAGCATGGTCCACCTCCGTCCCCACGGCGTCCCCCTCCAGATGCACCTCTCCCTCCCTCTCCATCTTCGGTCCCAAGCACGCGCTCACGTACACCAATCGGCACCCCTTCAAAGTTCCACGAACACTTTTCGTCCGTGACTTCCGTACCGTTATCACAAGTGCTATCAACACCGACCTCCATGAGTCCCTCTCTAAGCTCAGCAACACTCTCTGAGTCGTCTTCCGGACCATCCCTGCGATCATCTTATATATCGTCAGTGTCCGGGCGCAGCGAGGAACCCGCCCGTGATTCGTTGAATGTGCCGGAGCACTCTCGCCTGACAACGAGGGCATCTACTCTCTCTGACAGCAGCTATGGCCAACCAATTGTGTCTACACGAAGCAGACCCGTAATGGATCTCCAGTCGCAGTTTTCGGGCCGAAGTGATGTCAGTTCGAGCATTTATTCATCGGCGATGCAACGCGAGAGCAGCAGCGTTACTACTTATGACGCTGACGATGCCGATGTTGAAGATGTCGTTCATAAGAGCGGAATAGATGAGGAAGATGATGATGCATCCGTGTACCCCTCCGATGACAAGACCGCTGGTAGGCGCACGATGTACCTTGTGGAACACGGCGAGCTGGATGAGAATGGCGATGAAATCGTCATTGCTGGGAGTCGTTATTGGGGTGGTCATGAAGAACCTCCCCCTTTGCCCCCCTTGCCTCCCTTGCCTCCCTTGCCAACGCAGCCTGGTCCAGGATACTTTTGACGGACCTTCTTGGGACTGATTGCATGCTTTATTTTTACTCTTGGGATTCTTTTCTTTCTCGTCTTGCTGTGGCGCGATATCAAACAGGTCGCTCCAAGCAATAATTTATCTGTTCATATGATAGTATCCACTCCTTGCTTTGATCGAGGATCTGCCCCTTGCCTTCTTCCTCTATTGTTCTTGGGCCTCCGTTTCGTTTCCCTCTGTGGCATTGGTCCGTTGGACACGGTCTTCCGTTCGCTCGCTACTAATACTTCTTGCTCTTCCATGTACTAAACACCCTTCCTTTGCACGACACATAACGATAGAGACAATTGCGTATAGCGTTCACCCATGGTTATCATCTGGAGCAATTTTCAAGACGCGTTTCCACGTAATACCATATTGGCACCTGCTAAGTATTGGCTGCTCGAAGCAGTTTCTTTTGATATTAATATCGATCACCTGAGCAGTGACTGCCACTGGATGATCCCAACTGCTTGTACTCAACGAGTACTAGAATTGAATCAGACGAGGTGCTCACAATCATTATCCACCCGCATCAAACTACTTCGTCGGACGAAAAACTAGTACTAGATCATCCGCAAGTTTACACCCGGTGTCCCTTGGAGCAGGTCGGCCGTAATGTTGAATCGGTTGATTAGCGTCCTGGTCTTCTCCATAACCACGCCACGTCCACCTGGGAGTAACGCGAGGATAGTGCTAAAGTTGCGAATTTCCAGGTGGACACGGGTCCTGTACGTCGATACCTCATAGATTTTTAATGCGAGATCCACATCTTGGGAAGTAACGGATTTGCGGGATAGAACGAAGAGGATCTTCAAGACATAGACAAGGTCAACGATATATGCCATGGAGAGTTTCACGACTGTTTGACTAGAGGTGGTATTTGTGAGTTGAGGCGGTGCACCAAGAATCATCAAATCGTTTTCCTCACGAGGTAGCCAAAACGCCATGTGCCTCAAGGTTGGGTGTATCCAACAAGGCTGCCTTAAAGTCACCCCCCTCTAGGACCTGGGCAGCGTCATGTGCCATACTATGAAGGAGGTTAAACTCTCACCCTATCTGGGTCCTGGAAGTTCCAACAGGTGATAATGTCCTTATGTATGACACTCAAGTATTCTTTCCCATTATCACCAGAAAAGGTAAGGATCGCTCGCATGATCCCCCAGTATCCTAGAGTGATGCTTAGTACTACACAGTTTGGAGGACAGGACGCACTCCTCTTCCATAAGCTGTAAGGATGTGAGACCGACCCTAGGGAAGATAGCGTAGAACGTACGCTAAGGTCCCTGCAACCTTTAGTTCGGAACTTGCCCTCGAGGCTATTCCAGCGACAGTAGACGACGCATCATACTCAAACGCGGCATAGGCTGGATTGGCTGAGGCGTGCCGCTCGATCTCGAAGGCTGTAGTCCTGACCAGCTCAGTAATCGTCGGTTCTAGCCCGAACCCGCTTCCCGCTGTCACACTATAAATCTAATAAAAAGTGGAAACTACAGAGACACTCACTAGAAACGGCTACCCATGGTATGGCACCTCCTGCTGCCCGTACGAGGGGTTTGGCACAGAATTCATCAAGAAACCTGGATCTCCGAGGTAGTAACATTGACTGCGCTTCTTCTGGACTCTTTATGATGTCTGTCGCGTGGAAATCCGTGAGCATCGACATATCTAACAGGTCGAGCTTCGTCAGGACAACGACAACCGGAACTGTAGCGGGATTATATGGCACCATTTGAGACCAGAGATTGCGACTACGCACTATCACCCAAAATTTCCCACCTATTACGAAGGAATTCCTCAAAGCCAGCTCCAAAAAGCTGGCCCCCTGCATACGGAATCTCGAGACACACCCTAGAGACTTTGTTCAACCATATTTTGATCGAAACGGAATGCCATACCAAACAGCATGAAGTTTATCCTTCAAGTATGCCATCTCTCGGCGGCGGCGGATGAAATTCGTTATTTTATTAAGGTTGTCGTCTCCTACTTCAAGCCCAGGACTATCATGAAGAACAAAGAGGCCGTTTTCCTCTGCGACGAGTTCTCTGTCAATGTCAGTTGGAACCCGTGGGGTTTCGGATACGTCCTTGGAGAATATTCGTGCATATGGCCATCGAAAGTAGCTGTAGACTCACCAAGCCCTTGACCCCAAATGTTTTTTGAATCAGGGCTGTCTTTCCGACACCGCTCTAAAGTGCTCGCTATCAGTGATCGGTCATAGTTTTGTATGCATTAAGATGGAGTCACATTTCCAATGACCAGTAGTCGGAACCTAAGATGATAAACTAGTGGCAATTCTGAAACAAGAAGACACTCACCGAGGACATATGCTAAGGAGCTTATCAGTGGTGGAAGGCAATAGATCGGTGAGGGGACCATCGCCGAGAGTTGAATTGCTAGAGATACCAACGGTGGCCCTGGAAGTGGACGATAGAAACAAGTTGTGGAGATGGTGGAGTCGACAGTAGTGACTTGAGAACTGCTGAATAGATTTGATGAGTTCATTTGCAGAAGGTCGCTCCCGTATCGACGACCAGCATTTTCGGATGAACTCCCAATGAGGATCATCTATTGCACGGATTTCCGGACGACCTGGCTCCCGGCCCTGAGCCATGAATAACACAATATTGCTCTCTCTCTCGACTTCGGACCATGGCTTTTTTCCAGATAATACCTGCAAGGAGATAGGGAAGTGGAATTGATACCATTGTATCCTGTAGACTTGCCTGGAGGGTAATACATCCAAAAGAGTAGATATCACTCTTTGTTGTCATTTCAAATCCTGCTTGTGGAAGAACTGTTTCTGGGGCAGCCCAACGCATTGCTCCGGGTCGTGTGGAAGACATTTCAAGGTAGCTCAGAGCCTCAGGGATATTCCCCACAAGAGATGCATAGCCAAAGTCAACCAATCGAGCAGTGCAATCCACATCGATGAGCACGTTGTTCTGCAATAGAATTGAACGAATGAGACATTGAATCTTCTCCACCGACTCACACAGTTCAGATCGCCGTGAACAATGGGAAATGAATGTACTATACAGCTTGTCATCATTTCTTTATATCCTGGCAGCGATGTGAGTGACGCACGGCATTCAAGCCCATTGGCAATATCCAATAGCTTCAATGGTACAAGGTAAGAGAATGAGAACGGGTGGGAAATAATCAGGACATACTAGTTTGAAACGGTGAGTTATATGTAGCTCATGGTCATGGCTCTCGATGTAGTTGAGAAGAGTGCCATTGGACATCCATAACGACACCAGTGATACCGAACGTTGCATTCCGAATCCATATGCGATTCCCAAGAACGGGACAATATTATCGTGATCAAGTCTCTTCCAAATCCCGAGTTCACGACGAATCATCTAGTACACAACAAGAAGTCAGGCCAAATTTTGTCAAACAATGAATTCAGGAGTAGAATTACCCTGTCGGACCTACGGCTACTTTCATTTTCTTCCGTGAACTTAAATCTAAAAGCTTTCACCGCGACCTGAAATAGATTTGAATACAAGCAGCGGTGTACACAAGCATGATGTCCAAACCTGCTTCGGTGCATCCGTACCGTGGTTGTACCAACATCTGTAGACATCACCAAAACTTCCACCGTTTGAATAGTGAATGTCAGTTTTGACAATAAAGTTTGTAAGATCGGGTGGGGGTGAAACTTCCTCGATGTCGATCGAAATTGACATGGACCAAGTGTAGTGACTCGTTCAATAGTGTGTGTGTCTAACCGCTGGGAATGGGAAGCGGCCATCAGCCTTGCAGAAAAGGAAAGATCGGGGGAGATCCGATAGTGGCGAATGGAGGAAGCTTACAGTTAGCTCGAGGATCAAGGAGTTCAACTGAAGAGAAACCCCAGTGGAAGCTTTTGCCAAGTTCCGACGGTTCCAAACTCGTTGATGCCTCGTGACCTGGACTAGGTGAATGATATTAGTGCATAAAGCAAAGAAAACAAATCAATCGGAGGCACGAGCCCCAATGCATTTTTATTGCGTCAAGTTGATTCTTCATTGTTCAAGAACGGGAAGAGAAGGAAAAAATACGCCGAAGGGGAGTCGAACCCCTGCCGCTTGCTTGGAAGGCAAGCATGATAACCGCTTCACCATCGGCGTGAGCAACTTCAATTCTGTGACGTATATTTTAGCATGCCCTTCTGCGTGATGACATTAATGAACCCAATCTATTTCGTGAGCGTTGGATACAAGTATAACCTGTAATGGATGTATCTAATGATTTTGTCACGTCTAGTTCTCCTTCGGGAGTAATCGTCGTCAACAAAATAAACTATACAACATAATTTTTTTTCTCGGGGTCGCTTTGTGGAAAGAGGGCCCAATACACCAACATCATTAACGAATAGTGAATTGTACTTTACAGAGGAGCAAAAATTTTAGATGCTTTGCCACCAAAAAGGATTATCAGAAAAAGAAAAAAACTTGACGATAGACCAAGTACATAAGTCATGACTGCATCGGATGTCCAGACGACGTCCCTGTGGAACCACCATTAGTCCTTGGACCGGTACATGGCCACTGCCGATACGTGCCCTGTGCGCTCGAACCCCCGGCGGGCGGTCTACAGCTCGTTGGCACTGCCGCGGGATAATAGCCGGAATAAGTGTATGCCATCGAATACGGTGCCTGCGGTGGTCCTTGGCACATTTGATAGGGCCACGACCCGGTCGCGTACATCGTTGAAGGCTGATAATGATAAGTGGTCATGTACATTGATCCAGATGGGGGTGTAGATACTGAGGTAGAGGAGCCAGAGGAAGACGATGCAGCCGATGGAAAGGTTGCAACATGAAGCGTAGGCGTTGCGTTCTTGCTTCGTTGAGGAGCCGCTGCACAAGACACGAAAGAAGATGAGACATGAGACAGCTGGGAAAACATGATGGTGTCACTCACGTTCAGGAGCTGGCTCAGACGGTTTTTGCATCACAGTCTGGCCGTCAGTGTGACCAAACACAACGCTTCCCCACTTAAACTCTCGCTTAATGCCCCTGTCCCAAAGTACCTCGATGGATTTGGTTTCTTCGATAACGCGAACCAGCGAGACTTCGAAAACCCCGGCACTCACGCGAATCTTGATACGTGACATTGATGGAAGTGCAAGCAGCTCATTTCGGATCTTGTCTTGCTTGTTTGCCTTCTTCGCCGCCGCGACAGCCTAGACACAACATCAATGGGGACAATTAAAAAGCGTTCACTAGTGCTCACTGGATTGTGTTGGTTGCATAGTAGCTGCACCTCGTTCTTCCTGATCGTTTTCAGAATGCGAGGTTCTGGATCCGTAGTTGGTTGCACGCTTTGCTCCATAAACTCCCCATATGAAACTCCAGCTTGGGAAGCCACTTCGGATGAGTGAGGTATACAAGGGGACGATGGCTGCGTGTCGACCAAAATCACTTCCTTTTCGATTTCTCGCAGCACGGTATAGAAAACACCATTCTGCCCTTCTCTCGCACAGGATACGTGGAATGATTTGGTACACTTGCCCTTGGTGCACTGAATAGGGGCACCGTGTGCCTTTTGCCGTCCCTTGTTGCAAGCAGAGCATTTCTGAAGAGCCTATCATGACACTGAATCCGGCATAAAAGGAATGACACCTACCAGATTCCATCTATCTTTTACGATGGCATCCACTCCAAATATCCTCGTCTCTTGAGCATTGGAGCCATCAGGAAGAATGTCCGTAAGCTCAATTGTATCGACCCATGTCTCTGGCACCACTTTTGCGCACTCTTCGTGCGCCATCCAGCTACTGGGATCGTGCATTGAGGACAGTGATTCAGGAAGTTCTTTCTTTCCGGTGGGTGGGTCCTGAACGCGCAAGAGGCCCTCACGCGACATGGACACACAGAGGCAGCAGGGGAAGCATTCTGGTTCTGGAGGTTTTGGCCCAAGCTTGAGTGTGATGGAAACCTTGGAAGACGGACCAGAACCGGACATTCCAGGCTCTGTGGTCGACTTGAGCCGTTTTCGCTTTGACGCATCACCTCCCTCAGCCTTTCTCTTCGAAGATGATGGTGGCTGTTGGATAGGCGGATTAAGCATCTCCGCCTCACGGTCACGGAGGAGTTGATCCACGTCTATCCGAACGCTGACGGGTGACTTAGACTAAGATTCGCAAGGGAGATGGAAGAAAATACCTATCAGTGACGCATTGGCATGCCTTGGCCTTGCGACCGAGTTCCAGCCAGCTCTCTAAAGCAAAGTTGACACTCTCTGCACAGTTGAATCCAAGATTGAATCCAGCATGATAACCCCGGGGGTAGGTGATGACGAATTCGTGTTCCCGCTGAACAAGGAAGTTTGGTCTACAGGAAGACTGGGCTAACAACGATGGTGATGCAAGAAAGGATTTGTGCCGTAAGAACTGTGGGCACTGAGATGTATCTTTGGGGAAATAGCCTGTCTCGCCACTGTCAGAAATATGGTAAACATGGTGAATGACAGGGACCAACTCTTCATCGTTGCCTCAAGAGCGGTGGCTCGCCCTTGGGGCACCGCGTACCAAAATTTCGGGGCGCCAAAGTGAATGTAATTGATGCTGAAAAGATCCATGTCCTCGACGTGCCAGGCGAATGTAGCTCTCCACATCCCAAAATACAGGTAAGGCATGTTCACACCAGGAAGGCCATTTGATGAGGAGGGCAGAATACGTGAAAGGAAAGAAGGAAGGTGGGCGACATTCCATATCTTTGTCTCGTCAGTATACAAGGAGCCTTGAATGAAAATGCTCAGTCGCATATTCGTTGCAGTTATCATTTCCGAAACGTACCTTGTGTGTCAGCACCGTACCAAGCGGGCCGTCCAAAGCCACAATTTCGCCAGTATTGACGCTCGAGTTTTTGACAAAATTCGACAGTATAGTCATCAGGCGAGGTACCAGGAGGCAACCAATCTTTATCTGGATCGAATACTTGGAGGAAAGCAGCGTCTTTGGTGGCTCGCTCGGCGAGATGAGCTTCACGTTCTTCACGAGTCTGTGTTCGTCTGCCCTTTTGTTTTTGTTTTTCTTCGGTCTGATCGCCATCATCATCAGCACCAGCGACGTCATCCCCATTTGCAGAGGGAGGGGTGTTTGCAGACACATCAGCAGATGGAGTGCTGGGATTTCCGGCACTTGTGGGCGGAGACATGTACTCGCCACTGTGTTCATCAACGAGCATGTTTGTGGATGATTCGCCCTGCTCTTGCTTGACCGTAGGACGAGGTAATTCCTCGGGTTCGATGGATTCTGGTTTATAGGTGGGTTCCCTTGTGCGTGCTGTTCTAATTGGCCGAAAACCGACACGCGTGCCTCGAGTGGGGAGCCCAATATCCTCAATGCCGGGGGCGCGAAATTCGTCTCTATCACAAAGCTCTGCCCACTCGCGAACGCTCATGACCCTGCGCTTCTCGACATTTTGCTGGCGAAATAGACCACCACGACCAGCCATGAGTTGTTCTATGGGCGATCTGATCTTGACTTTTGCCAGCTGATCCTTGATTGAGGGCAACGCGTCGACCCTGGAAAGGCTGAGGAACAGTGTACGCGTCGTTGAGGAAGTAGTGCTCACCATTCCTTTGGAGGGATGACTTTAACGATGCCACTCTTGATGCCCCAACGCTCGATCTTTGTCATGTAGGCTTCAAAATCCGCGAACTCGTCCATAGTTGGCTTGAAGACGGGTATACCGCGGTGTGCGAGCGGATCATCATCTGGTTCAAGCCATGGCCTTGCATCAGAGTTGGGTGAGGGGGGTAAATGGGAACCCTCTGAGCCAAAGAAGTGGTCGGGCTGGACGGTCGTTGCTGGGGCGGGAGGAGTACCGGGCCTGGACGGGGTGAGCGACGGTGTGCGACTGCTGGCCATTGCTGGCAAGCGAAGAAAAGGCGGGCGACGACGAGGAAAGATGCTTTGTCGTCGTGCTCGACGTCGGCGACGGTGGTGAGGGTGACAATGGCAGGGAAAGTGCAACTGTGCGATATCTCTTGGACACTACGGCAACTTCCGACTAATAGGATTACTTAAGTAAGTATACTACTAGTACTCCTCCTCCTCGTACCATTACCATCATGTCGCCCGTACCACATCTCATGACTTTGGCTGACCTGACTGGCCCACAGATTTTACGTGTCGTCGGCCATGCACACGCGCTCAAGCAGATCTCTCTTCCGTGGCTCGCCCCGCAGTCTCGCAATCAGAAAAACGCACGTTTGCGTATGCCTTCACAGTCGTTGTTTAACAAGTCGATCGCCCTCATCTTTTCAAAGCGCAGTACACGCACCCGCGTCTCCGCAGAGACAGCCGCAGTCCTCCTTGGTGGCCGTGCCCTCTTCCTCGGCCGTGAGGACATCCAACTCGGCGTGAACGAGTCCCCTCGCGATACCGCTCGTGTTCTTGGTGGTATGTGTCAGGGCATTTTTGCACGTGTTGGTGGCCATGAGGAAATTGAGGTAACTCTATCCGACTGTGTGTTGTGACCGTGCAAACACTTTGCAGGAACTCGCAAAATACTCACCCGTCCCTGTGCTCAACGCCCTGTCTTCCCTCTGGCACCCCACTCAGATTCTCGCGGACGTCCTCACGCTGCACGAACACGCTCACTTATTCGACCCTACCCAAATTCCTACGCTTGGCCCTAACAGGTCGCTCCCCTCTCTGCGCCCGCTTACAATCGCCTACGTCGGAGATTCAGCAAACGTTCTTCATGACATGCTCGTCACATACCCGCGTCTTGGTCACAAGCTTCGTGTTGCATCTCCACCTCAGTCAGCCTACCAATGTCCAAAGGCCGTGTGGGATCGTGTTACGGAGTTGGGCTGCGATAAGGACATATGGTGGGGATCTGATCCACGCGAAGCCGTTCATGGTGCTGATGTCGTCGTGACGGACACTTGGTAAGAAGAAAAAACATGCACGAAATATGCCATCAATCGTTTCAATATAGGATATCCATGGGTCAAGAGGCAGAAAAAGAGCGGCGCCTCAAAGACTTTACGGGCTATCAGGTCACAGAAGCTCTCTGCCGCGACGGTGGTGCCAACCCTAATTGGAAGTTCCTTCACTGTCTTCCACGAAAAAAAGATGAAGTCGATGACGAGGTGTGTTGTGCGCAATCAGCTATTTTTTTCATGACTGATTATCTCTTAGGTATTCTATGGCCCGCGATCTCTAGTCTTTCCCGAGGCAGACAACCGAAAGTGGACCATCATGGCCGCGTTCGAGTATGTCACCCTCCCTTATTCCCTGTGACGTCTTTCTTACCTACATTGCAGTCTCCTGTTTGGCAAGTGGGATCTCACTGGTGAACGTACGTCGAGCAGGGTGACCCGGTAAAAAAGTCTATGTATTCATTGATGTTTATGGTACTCGAGATTGTCTGTAACGTCAATACCAAAATCTAGTATTTGACTAGTCCCCCGCATCTACATAGCCACCGCTTAGCAGCCCAACCCACAAGTTGTACTGGTCCAGACGAGATGGCCTCCCAAGCAGCGACTTCGGTGGTCGTCGACTCGATAATAATGAAGATTTTGCACGCCCACAGCTTCTCGCGAACCTCTTCTCAGGCATTGTCCATCATTTCGAACCTATTGACCAGATATCTTGTTCTCTTAGCATCTAGCTGTGGGCGGTATTCTGAGCTCGCGGGACGGTCAAAGCTGTCCGTTCGCGATCTGGTCGCCTGTCTGGAAGAATTCGGGACCGACCTGGATGAACTGAAAGAGCACTGCGCCACGGAAGGAAGCGAGTTGTCGAGGTACGCATCTAGCAGTGCCAAACGACTCGACGACCTTGCAGATTTTAGAGGTACGATCTGCCCGTTCACCTTGATGTTTACTGACTCGGTCTGTTTGATAGGCTACCTAGGAGAAGGTCTCGTTCATGATGGCACTCCAATTGCACTTACATATGCGCCACTCCTCGAGGACGTCTCTGTCACCGACGAGATTTCAGAGGATGTCGAGCAGTCTGACGACGAACTGAGTGTTGTGCGGGCATCACCCATACCTGAGCCTCTTGACACGCCCTTTCCGCCAAGTTTTCTGCCACCGTTTCCCGATCCCTCCCAGCCACGGACCCCCTCGCCTACTCCCACCCCTCATGCAGTCAAAACGGAAAGACCACCTTCTCCGCTCCCACAGCAGATCACATCTATCAGTGCAGGAGACTACCTCATCCAGGTACCGTACTCTGAGTCCGTTCTCGCAAACACCCCGTCATGGCATCTACCATCTCAACCCGCGACACGTCCACCCAAACCGCAACCTCGACTTCCAACGCCATCGACTCAGCAAGCACTTTTGGCAGCCTATCACCACATTCTGACGCATCCTGTATCTCAGCCAGGGCCACCTAACCCAGCGAAGCACAAGGTTGCAATGGCGCTACTCTCTCAGGTACAAAACAACCCCCGATGGGATGCGCCATCGACGCTCTATGCAAACGTTGTACCGTGCCCTCCCCGTACCGCATCCATTGGCGCATCCTATCCGATTGCGCACAGTGCACTCGAGGATATTCGCTCAGGAAAGGATATCGAGGAGAAACGGTTAATTCTTCCACCTGCGCCTCCTCGGTCGGTCTTTTCCAACGATAAGCCCGTATTTCTCACATCACAGCAGTCTTCGAGACTCCCCGAGCTTTCTCGTCAAGCGCTTCCTGTATGTATCATCGTTTCGAAGCCGCGTCGTTGCTGAGACATGTCTTGTAGGGACCTGTCCTATCACGTACTTCGCGCCTCACACATCCTCCCGTTTTGCAACGAGGATCTCAAAAACTCATTTACGGACCAGGTGCCCCGGCACCATGGAACACGCTGCCGAGCGCAGCGGGAATGCAAGGGGGAAAGGGAGGGGAAGAGGGAGGAACAACCAATGGGCAAGACGGGTCGTCGTTCACGCTCCCAGATGCACAAATGTTTGCCACTTGGGATTATGAAGCCAAGCATTACCATGAACCGTTGGTGCCAAGTCGACGGGGCAGAGTAGCTGTGACGCCGATTGTCTCCTTGTCATCGTTTGGTAGGCCTTCTAAAGTAGGTACTTGACTTGGTTGTCACATTCTGTGCAAGTGTATCTACACATACTCTAGTACCAAATTACCAACAGCCAAAATAGGTTACCATCACACTCTGATGGAAGATCGCGACACCGACGATGATCTGTCCCTTGGTGCCGTGTTCACGGTGAGTAGTAAGACTATCGCATACTAACAATCCAAGGTCGAGCTTTTGTTTAGGAACTGCCTCGTCCCCCTACTCCAGGCTCCACCTTGTCCACCTATTCACGTAGCCCTGGTGGAACTGACATCACTATCAGACTTGTCGGTTCGCACCCTCTCTGGGGGCACCATCTGTGAGATTTCGCACCGAGTAATCGGATACCCAATAAACCTTTCCTTCGTTTAGGTGGAATGCAGCGATTGCCTTTGCATCATATCTAGACTCACACAATGAGTTGATTCGCGACAAGTTCGTACTGGAGCTCGGGGCAGGTGGGGGCCTTCCTGGCATTGTGGCCGCACAAAATGGCGCGGCAAAGGTACGTGGATACTAGACATTCGGTCTTGGTACGAAGATCACGACGTAGGCTGGCATAGGTCGTCCTCACCGACTATCCTGACACAACCCTGATCGAGAACCTCGTTCATAATGTAAGACAGAACATAGCTGAAGACCGGAGGAACAAAGTGGAAACTCAGGTGACTTGGTCATAGTCGACTCCAACCAGAGTGCTGCAACCATTGTTCGACTCTCAGGGTTACATATGGGGCAAACCCGTCGACAGCCTCATTGCTGCGCTCCCTCAGGACAGAGGACCGTGGAGGGGGTTCGACTTGATCATCCTCTCCGACCTGATATTCAACCATTCTCAGGTGAGTACCTCATCGCGTCAGCCCTTGCGCTACTTCATATCATCCAGCACGAGGCATTACTTCGCTCCTGCGAGCTCTGTCTCATGCCCAGGTCTGGACAATGTCACGACACGACGTCACACTTCAATCCACCTCCGTGTGTTCTCGTATTCTATACACACCATCGCCCACACCTTGCCCATCGTGACCTCGAATTTTTTACAATCGCTAGCAGCAGGGGCTGGAACTGCGAAGAAATCCATACGCAAAAGTTTCCGGCAAGTTTGGCGCATGATGGTATTCTCGCCTTCACTGATGATTTTTAGCCCATGTTTCCCGAAGACTCTGGAGATGTGGACGTGCGTTCCACAGTGCACGGATGGAGGATGACCCGAATATGATCCATGAATTGTGTTAGATATTGTACACCTGCACAACGCGATAAAGTAGATCACAAGACAAAGTAAAGTACGTTCAAAAAATACAGTCTTTTTGGATACACATCACAGCCAACGAAATTCACTGATAAACACAATGCCTGTTCCCTTTATGAACCTCACGTAGCTCCCGATGACCCCTGCTGTTTCTGATCAACAGGCATCAACGGCGGTACATATCCGCTCAGTTCGTCTGGAGGCGGCTGCAGTGGTGGACCCGGGTAGCCACTCGACTTGCCCTCCGCAGGGGTGTATCCGCTCTGTTTCTGTTCGACAGGGGCTTCGCTCTGCGGAGGCGGTTTACTAGTGGAAAATTGTTCTGCAGCTGGCATCGGAGCCGGTGGCGGAGGAGGCGGTGGTGGACCGTATGGCACGACGCCAGGCGGGGCTCGATCACGAGGGTAATATTCCCCCATCCCAGTGTCTGTGGTGATTGCATGGGCCAGATCGTCGAGTGACACGGTGGTAAAATAGCTTACAGGTCCAGTTTCTGTAACCGTACCTCTCGTTCGCCTCGGCGCGCCTGAGAATGAGCCAAAAGGCATGCTGCACGGATGAGGGTGCTGTATACGGAGATGAAATGACTCACGATACATCCGGGCAAGTACCCCAACCTTTGCAAACGAGCCTGTTAGCCAGGAGGTCAAGGGAGATGAGAGGAACATACAATGTTAACAAAATGTTGAGGCAAAGATCTGCGCTGCATCCTGCGACGAATGCGACGGCGGCAGGTGGAAACAGCAAAGCGAGCTAGTAGGAAGTGAGATGGTTTAAATCCTGAACAGCCCAAAACGATACTTGCAAACAAAAGAATAAAAACATCAGCTTCGCCTGCCATGGTGTTGATCTCTTCGGTGACAAGGACGTTGGATGTGTGAGGAGATCTAGGAAAGGGGTGTGACGTCATTCTGCGACATATCCACATTCGGAAGGTAGATCTTATATTTTACAACGGGCAGACTAGGAGGGAAGTAGAAAATAAGCACGAAAGGAATGTTATGACCGGGATCGTAAGCTATGTACAACTCATCAGGACGCTCCTCTCTCAGACTCGCGTATCCAAACTAAATCGAAAAGAAGGGTTGATCAGAGTTTTGTGTCCCGTGCTGCTGTTGGAGAGCAAATGGATTGTTGGCGTTGGCGCCCGTCTTCTGTCCGGCAACAACGCCAGCCTGCGTCTGTCCGTACCGCAGAACGCCGATATTTCCAAAAGTATCCTGACCATCGTCGCGGTTTGCAAACAGGTTGGCGAGGTGGGCGTGTTCTTGGTCTGCACGCGTGGGGCCTTTTCCCGCGCTGCTCGGGTACGAAGAGGTGTCTGGTTTTGATGGAGGACCTGACGAGGATGTTGGCGCAGGTGATGGTGTAGAACCGTATGAGGGTGCCGTCGAGTTGGCATACGTTCCCTGGAGGTTAAAAGATGGGCCAAGACCAGTCCCGTTGACCGAGGGGGACGGAGCGTGTGGGACAGGGGAAGGTGGGAAGCTAGGGGCAAACGGATTGTTGGAACTGTAGCGCTGTCAGTCAGCTGCGACAGACGTGAGAGAGAAGAACACACCCAAAGCCAGTAGGCTGAGCAAATAGTTGTTGGGCTTGTTGCTGGGCCTGCTGCTGTGCTTGCAGTGCCTGTTGTTGACGAAGCCATTCCTCTTGTTGCTGTTGTTGCTGTTGTTGTTGTAACACCTGTGCCTGTTGCTGTGCCTGTTGCTCCTGCTGTTGGCGCAACCACTCCTGCTGCTGTCTCAAATATTCTGCCTATAGTCGGATGAGCACACTGATCCGAGGGTCGCTCGTACGACAAAACATACCTGCATCGCTTCCTGTTGTGCCTGTTGTTGGTAGGGATTAAAAGAGGTAAACATCGTATATTGAGGCTGGACGGTATACTGTGGTTGAAGACCGGTCGCGTACGGAGTGGGGTCGATGAACGGGAAAGGATTGTTCGAGTGATTTGCAGGGGTCTGTCTGGATCATCCAAGGAAATTCAAAGGAGGTACGAATGCTCAGTAAAACACGTACATCTGTGCTTGGTCGTCAAACAAGGCAGAAGCGTTTGAGTCTTCGACGGCCTTGTTCCGCTTGGCTTCCTCTTCCTCACTGAGCCGGATAGCGCGTTGGAGGTCGTTTTCCTCCGCCTGTCGAGCCTGTTCCTCTGCAAGGCTCTGCTTCGATGCCTCGATAGCCCGCTTGAGTTCTTCTTCGTCCCGATCTGCAGCTCGGTTACGTCTCGGTGGCGCTGCACTTCTTCTTTCTCCAAATTCCTCCTCGTCCTCCGCGCCTGGATTACCCCTGATCATCCGATCGCGCATGGACGCCCGGTTCCGCCGCTCTTCTCGTAGACGAGTAGCATCGCTCAACAGGTTAGAAATGTCTTTGGCTTTTTGTCGCACATTTGCGCCACAATCCTTGCCGTCCTCGTCTACATATTGGAATTCCTTGAGCGTTTTGATGATATACAGGTTATCTCGGAAGTAGAGAACGACATTCTCAGACCCGGCGTGTAGTAGGTAGTCGAGAACTGTGAGAGACTGTGACATCTCAGCGCGAGATCACGAAAGAGAGAAGAAGAGGAAACACGCTCGCCTTGAATACGTGCCGCCAGTTTTTGCCCTTGTCGTTCAGTCTTTTATCTAGCATCTCCATAATCTCGACGAAATCGTTCCTGTGTGAGAGGTCATTCAGCGAAACTCCCGACAATATGGAGACATACTGGTTATAACTCAGTTGCGCAATCTCGTTCATCTGAGTGCCCGAAGGTCCCCAGGGATCGTTTGACGTCGCATCTCGCACCTTTGCCTGTGTGTCCGAGTACCCTTTGGTGTAGTTCTTGGCGACGCGCAATGCACCTTTTCCAAAGTGCTGCAGCGACATCGCAATCGAGACGAAGTGCCGTTGGCCGAACGGGTCCCAAACTCCCACGATACTGTGCCGGGTATCGTGAGAAATTTGCATATGACATTGGTCACGTGATCTGTGTCACGCGTCTCGGTCCGCCACATTCAATGATCCTTTTACCATCATGTGGTTACTGACAGGGCCGTTTGACAATGACAGTGCAGATATCAATCATACAAGTAAGTCAGTTGGTAAATGTCTACACGGTTCTCTCTAATATCCTGGCTAGAGACGAAATTGCTAAAGACAGGGAGCAAGGCTTCCCTTGGTCGTAAAGGTAGGCCGCTGGCGGTAAACAACAAGAAGATATCTCGCGACCACTGCGAGTTCTCTGTGGGTCCTTGCACACCAGATGACGCGGTGCGTGCGAATGCAGTATGTAAGGTTACTCCCTGACGGTCCATGTCTAGTCCAACCCATCTTTTATCCCGACGTTGGAGATATACAATGCAAAGGATAAAGCCATGTTTATTGAAAGAGATGGCCAAGCCATCATTGTGAATCCCTCGTCTTCGCACGAACTCAAGTCTGGAGATAAGATCACGATAGTGGTAGGGATATCTATCGAGTGTGTGCTGTCACTGCTGGCCTAGTCACATTGCCTCTAACACAGTTTCAGGGTGCGCTGGCAACCTATCACGTGTTTCCTTCCTCCTGCGCGATCGCTGCCGTCGATATCATCGGAAGACTGTGCTGCATTGGGTACGTGCTACATATACACGACCTGCTAGTCGAGTTTTAGTCGTAAATCTAGGCATAAGTCTGGTAACCTCACCAAACTCGCTTGCAACACACCACCTCACCCCGAAGTACGAACTCACTGTCTCACTAGCTACGTCTCTGTTATCGGCCGCTCAACTCGTCAAACCAGAGTGGCTGCAAGAATTCATCCGCCTGGGAACTACCCCTGACGATGGACATCCCTTTAAACTAACCACCCTGGAACAGACCTTTACACCTCCACCTGAGAGCAAATTCAGACCCATTTTCTCGCCTTCCTTGTCACCCTCGCTCAAGTCTTTCAAATTTTGGGAGCCGAGCGAAGAGAGACTCCATCTCTTGAAGGGCTTCCGATTCGTTCTGTTGAGTGACGCCGACGGTCAGGTCGACAGTGATACTAGGGAGTTGGTCACTCGTGGCGACGGCGAGTATGAATGTTTTCCCCTGACAAATGGAGAAGCAAAATGGAGACAACTGTTGGCCAAGGCGAATAGAAAAGTAGACGAAGCCGGCTTGAAAGTCGCCATCATTGCCCGTGAGCACGTAGTGCAGGCTACCGTTGGTATGGACAAATGGCGGGAAATGATTGCGGAAGCACAAAGGTACATCGGCGTTCTTCACGGTTATATCTAGATGCTTATTTTTGGAATGCAGCCTTTCGTTGCCAATCATTAATCCGGACACGCTGATGAACGCGGTAATCAACACGGACGCCTCGCTAATTAATGAAGGGATCTCAACTCAAGGTAGTTATGCCTTGTGTCGCGTCAATTTCTGTTCTGATTCTCGTAACAGCTGCTTTGAGGGAAAGCGATTCGCCCCTCCCTGACTTTATTCCTAATACCCATCCGGATGAACCGTCCGTGCCTCCTACTCCTCCCGAAGCAAATGATCTTCGTCACAAATCTCTTTCACATTCGCCATCGCCTCCACCCACGCTGTTTGGTTTACCTGTTCCTCCCCCGCCTAGCAAGGTGTGCAAGTACATTTCCATCCTTTGTCAGTTCTGAACTTTCCCAGAACCTTATCCGTCGTACGAAACCCGTGTCGACAGCCAGTCGTGTAGAAGATCCGGTGCCTGATATCAAGGATGCTACCCAAATGGAATATCAAGGATATAGTCTCCCTCCAGTAAGTCAGATGCATAACAGCTAAGAAAGGGCGAACGAGATCATCCTAATAGCTCCCCGAAATGAAACCTTCCACGAAACTGAAACGACGAACCCCGGCTCCTGCCCCTTCGATGGAAGAACTAACAGAGACAAATGCGCGAGAAGTAGAACCCCCGTTAAAGAAGTTCAAGGCGCTTTTCGACGCAAGTGACCCAGACAAGATGGTTCTTGATCCACAAGGTCGCCGGGATGGGTTTGACATTGGGATGGGGGACCCTGTTGATTTGACTCAGGCGGGCGAGAGTGTTACACAAAGTGACAGCCTACCGCCGCAGACCAAGAAAACCACCGTCCCACGCATGCTCGATGTAGTTGCAGAGGAAGAAGAAGAAACCGTACAGTCGCAAGTCACTCGTCGCAAGTCCCCTTTGCCGCAAAAAGCCCAAGGGCACGGTGCTAAGCAGAACACTAGCACAAAAGGTAAAGGGGAGTCGAAGCCCAAGTCTCTGGTTGCGCAAAATCTTCAAATGGACACAGATCCCGCTTTCCTAACTGCCATTGCATCGAGGAAAGGGAAGAAGAATGCAGAAGATGATTTTGATCGAGAGTTTAACAAGCTTCGTATTTCCAGACCAGACATTCATCACGAAGAAGAAGAGAAGACGTGGGAAGTTCTCGGAGACTTTGACATCGATTCTAGGAAAATGCGGGGGAACTTTATGGTGATCATGGAATTGGAGGTTTTTCGTAGAGGTTCTGAGCGTGGGGACACAACCGGTGTTGGACGTACCTACGATGGTCAGCCGAATTTCAAGAAGTTCAAAAAGGTGTGTATCGTCATTATCCGTTGTGGTTATCGACCATCTTATTGCTCATTGTCCTAGACGCCAGCTTTCTCGTCGCGCATTCCTATTGAACTTGTGCCTAGGACCGAACATGATTATGGTGTGGGTTCTGGTATGTTTCTGGTATTTTTCCTTGCCCCACAACTTCCTTTGATACATGACAGGTTACTGGAAGGGTAGCGTCGTTCCCAAAGACCAAACGACTTTACCTTTTACCCAATCTTCAGAAAGCACTCAGAGGCAGCGTGGACCGACGGTCTTGGAGTCCGATGGCGCTGATAGCGATGTACCAGTCGTAAAAGCAACCAAAAAGGCAGTGCGCAGAGCCCCAAGATCGAAAACGACTGCGGCGGCTGAGAAATTGTTCTTGGATTCGGACGACGGAGACAATGAGCCAGAGGTGGATCGCCGAGCAACGAAACAAAAATCACAGGGGAAGACGGATCCTGCACCAAGTTTGCCCACAAGGGCAGGCAAACGACGGCACATTATTGTGGATGATGACTCGGACGACGGTGTAGCCTTCAAGGGGTTTGGCAAGAAAAGGAGGGTATATTGACTACAGGCGTACCAACATCACACATCTATTAGTAACCTACACCTGTACATCCATTAGGGAGATCTGGAGGCTAATTCGTCATGGATAGAAAAGCCCAGCAAGCGCTGTGTTTTTGCGGCGACCCGACCGCCTGTTTGACTGTAAAGCAATGTCAGGAATGGCTTTACACGAAGGGCATACGGTTTACCGTTGTTCTTGACAGACAAAGCTTTCTGGAGCACCTTCCCAATCGTCAAGCAACACGTTCCCGGTTGTGTTTCCCTGAAATACGTCGTCATCGCCCGTACCGAAAAGGTCCAATGCGAGTTGAGTGTGGCTAACGCCTGCATATGTTGTCACGCATCGTGGGTTGATTAGGATACGAGCTGGAGTATATGCCGAGTTTGGCACGGTGAGTTGAATGGCTGGAAGCTCCTCAAGGCGCAGCTCCTCGTCTGGCATAGCGTCAAAATCGGATCCTACGTTGGCATCGGGGTCTACAGGAGCTTCTGGTATTTGCCGGCGATGTTTGGGTTCTCGGCCGGGTTTTATGTAGCGGAAGGAAGAGTCAGACCCTTCATCGTCTTGAACGCTCTCTTGTGCTTTGGAGACCCAGAGATCTCGACAGAACCACGCTTGGGTGCTGTCCAGACAAGGTGCGTCTGTGGAACGTTGGAGTGGGGTATCCGAGACGGATGCGTTGTGAAAATCTAGGCCATGGCGGTATTTCAATCCATTGTAGTAGGACTGTACGGGGTCTACTACGTGAGTGCCAGCTTCGCAGCAAAAGACTTGAAAAGGAAGGTGTTGGGTGTATCGTGTAGCACCGATCTTGTCTCGAGGGGGTACAGCGTCTGGTTTTGATGAAGATTTTGATTGTCGAAATTGGTCACCGTGGATATCGCGGGTACGCCATCTGAAAATAAAGTGTTATGCTCGGATGGTATGTTCGTGAGCGTACGTCGAGACTTGCCTATCGGAGAAGATGAACTGCCCGTTTGACTCTGCCCAGTCCATACCGCAGACCATTGCGGCTTCATTGGCGATGCTGATCCTGAGCGTTTCGAGAATATCGTTTGGGCAGGTGAATCCCTTGAGCCAGATGACCCGACTGAAGGAAATCTGTCGTCTGTGGTGTAATTCTAGCAGTGGTTCTAATGCAAGGTTGCGCATATAAGCTTCTTCTGCAGGATAGTATGCAGCTGCAGGGTCTGCAGTCATGGACGGTACGCGTTGAATTCTAAAAGGTACACCGAGCAGGGTCAATACGGCTTCGCAGAGATCGGTGAGGGTGGGGGTAGAATCGGTGGAGCCATAGTCCAGCATGGAGACGAATAGATTGGATGTACCGAGACGTTTTGCGAGTTGAACGATGACAGCGAGTTGGTCGACGAGAAAGTGGTCTGCAGAGTGTATGGCCAGTGCTACATAGTACAGTCTGTCGTCTTTGGTCAGGTCGTCGTAGGCGTCTTCGTCGCTGTTTTTGTATTGAAAGGGTCGTATCAAGGTAGGACAGTAAGCGGCGACCCAGCCATTGAGCGAGAGAAGTTCTTCTACAGCGCTGAGGACACGCTGGGTGTCCACCTGACTGGTCTCTTTGGCGGTGATGCTTGTATGCGAGGTCAACGCCAGAAGGACATCAAGACGAGTTACTCACAAGGGTACTTGGAACTGGTCCCAAAAGTAGCTGGCACCAGAAGAGATCACGTCGTCCAGAATGTCTGGTCTGTCGTCTCTGCCCAGTCGCTGTTGGAGTGACTTGTACTTTTGGGCGTTGAGTGTCTTGAGGCCGGTGACCCGCTCAATGACATTGTATCCCTCGTACTTGGTGATGGCCGGCGCTGTCTCAGACGACGAGAACAAGTAAACGACGGCGACGAGCACAAGCCCAAAGACCAGCGCCCGTCTTCTGAGGGTGATCGCCATGCACGTCGGTTCGGATGGTCGCACGGTCGACTCGGCATTCGGATGCTCGCTCGCCATCTCGTCCGCGCCATCGCCCGCCCATCAGCCAGATTTTTATCGCAGCCAAGTCACTCGATGGACGCGACAACGTCCAAGAACTCGGGCAAGTAATTCGTAAATGTACGCGTAGAGTTTATTGACGGACATTTCAGCCAAAAAGGAGGCCAAAAGATTAGAAAAGGAAGCGAAACTTGCTGCAAAACAAGTCAAGCAGGTCCCAACAGGCGAGAAAAAAGCCAAGGCAGACAAGGAAAAGAAGGCAGAAGAACCTGCGTTTGTCAATACAACCCCAATGGGCGAGAAAAAAGGTTAATCGATCCCTCTTTTCTTGTTTACAGTCTTGTGATCGCTCGTGTACAGATGTATCTCTGCCAATGGCTACTGGATACAACCCACAGGCTGTCGAGGCTGCTTGGTACGATTGGTGGGAGGCACAGGGCTTCTTCAAACCACAGACAGCCCCAGATGGATCCCCGAAACCACAGGGCATCTTTGTCATTCCGTTACCTCCCCCCAATGTCACTGGCAGCCTTCATATCGGACATGCGCTCACAGTAGCCATCCAAGACTCATTGATACGTTGGTCAGTCTGGCATACCTACAGCATCTGTCGTCTGACAGACTCGTTTAGGAATCGCATGCTCGGCAAGACAACACTGTTTGTCCCCGGGTTTGATCACGCTGGTATCTCCACCCAGTCTGTCGTGGAACGCCGTCTGTTCAAGCAGGAGGGTAAAACACGTCACGATCTCGGAAGAGAGGTCTTTTTGGACAAGGTCATGGACTGGAAAAACGAGTCAGTGTCCCAGTGTACAATGGAGCATTCATATCTCATTCATTGCAGCTACCAATCACGCATCACCAATCAACTTCGTCGACTTGGTGGAAGTCTTGATTGGGACCGTGTTGCTTTCACGATGAACCCCGTAAGTAGGCGATGGCATGATTGTAGTCATCTTATCTACTTTTCAGTCACTTTCAAAAGCTGTGATCGAAAACTTTTGTCGGTTACACGAAGGCGGAATTCTGTATCGTGACAATCGCTTGGTGAATTGGTGTGTCAGGCTGAATACAACGCTATCAAACTTGGAGGTATAGTATATATGCCGATGATGGTTCCTTCTCGATTGACATCACCCAGGTAGATCAAAAGCAACTAGAGGGTAGAACCCTGCTCAACGTTCCGGGATATGATCCAAAGGAAAAGTTCGAGTTTGGTGTCATCACATCGTTTGCATACCCCATTGAGAATTCCGGTATATCTTTACTTTGTAGTGTGGTTTCCTCTCACTTGCTTTTGTAGATGAAAAGATCATTGTTGCAACCACACGTCCAGAGACGATGTTGGGCGATTCTGGCATTGCTGTACATCCTGAAGACGATCGTTACAAGGTGGATAATCACATCCGTAGTTCGATCCGTAAGACTCAAACGCGTGCAGCATCTTCACGGGAAATTCGCAAGACACCCCTTTGTCGATAGGCGATTACCCATCGTCGCAGACGAAATGGTTGACAGGGATTTCGGAACGGGCGCGGTGAAGATCACACCTGCTCACGATCCTAATGACTACGACGTAGGGAAGCGCCACAACCTGGAGTTTATCAGCATTCTCAACGATGACGGGACGCTTAACGCCAATGCTGGAGATAAATTCAACGCAAGTCTAGTGGTCGTCCTGAGTAGCCAAAACTGAGTATATAAACCGACAGGGCATGAAACGATTTCATGCGAGGAGAGAAGTCGTCAAGGCGCTCACAGAAGCCGGACTGTTCATCGAGACAAAGGATAACCCAATGCAAATCCCTATATGCAGGTTAGTCCTTCGTCTATTGACGAATATATGCATTTATCGATGTTCTGCACAGCAAGTCTGGGGACGTTATCGAACCTATTTTGAAGCCCCAGTGGTGGGTAAAATGCAAGCCCTTGGCAGAGGAGGCAATCAAGGTATAGTGGAATTCGTCGCCGTCTCTACGACACCCATAATTTAGTGTTTGTAACAGCGGAGCCGTGCGGGCGAGCTCAAGATCACACCAGCACAATCAGAGGCAGATTGGTATAGATGGCTGGACAATATCCAGGACTGGTGCATCTCTCGTCAGTTGTGGTGGGGCCACCGTTGCCCCGCATACTTTGTCCGCATTGAAGGTGAGGAGAACGACGTGCGTATGTGATGATGTTCAGGTACAACACCATTCTAAATCCCTGCGCCATTTTCAGAGCAACGACGGCAAGAACTGGGTTGTAGGTCGTACCCTTGAAGAAGCCACCGAACGCGCAAAAGTCTTGGCTGCAGGCAAACGCTTTGTCCTCGAGCAAGACGAAGACGTGCTTGATACGTGGTTCTCCTCTGCCTTGTGGCCATTCTCCATCATGGGTTGGCCGGAAAAGGTGATTCCATTTTATGCTTCTGTAGTGGATCTCATGTATTTCAGACCTCTGATCTCGAACACTACTATCCTTCAAGTCTGCTGGAGACAGGTTGGGATATTCTATTTTTCTGGGTTGCTCGCATGGTGTTGCTCGGCCTTTATCTTACGGGCAAGGTCCCTTTTGCCGAGGTTCTTTGCCATGCAATGGTTCGCGATGCCCATGGACGGAAGATGAGTAAAAGTCTGGGAAATGTCATCGATCCACTAGACGTTATTCGCGGATTACCTCTTCAAGACCTTCACCAGAAGTTGTATGAAGGCAACTTGGATGACAAGGAAATTGCAAAGGCTATAACAGGGCAGAAGAAGGACTTTCCAAAGGGGATTCCTGAGTGTGGAACGGACGGTCTTCGATTTGCATTGTGTGCCTATTCGGGTGGAGGTGGGTTTAGCTAATTCGTTGTGCTGGTCGTTGGTGACTCTGCCATGCAGGACGTGATATCAACCTCGAAATTCTTCGTGTAGAAGGATATAGAAAGTTTTGCAACAAGATCTTCAACGCGACAAAGTTTGCAATGCTCAAGTTTGAGGCAGACTTTGTCCCGATCGACGTGGCAAAGGTTGACCCGCCTTTGAATATACGTACAGATTATTGACGAGGCCATTCAGCCCACCGGAAATGAAACCCTCGTTGAAAACTGGATTCTTCACAAGCTGAACCTCGCCGCGGTCGAGGTTAACAAATACCTTGAAGCGCGGAATTTCATGGCTGCCACTAATGCGGTATATAATTTCTGGCTGTACGAGCTATGTGACGTGTACATCGTACGTGGATTATACCAGGTCGTACTGAATTCTCATTGCACGCAGGAAGCCATGAAACCCATGACCGATCCGTCTGCCAACCCGAAAGTACGCACGTCGGCGCAACAAACGCTGCACACTTGCCTTGACTATGGTCTCCGACTCCTGCACCCCTTTATGCCGTTCGTCACTGAAGAACTGTGGCAGCGCCTACCTAGGCGATCAACGGACCTTCCTTCCATCATGATATCCCAATACCCCACTCTTGTGAGCCTCATTTACCTACTTTGTTTCCGTTTTGTTTACATGGCTACAGGACACGGACTTCCAATCTGTGGATGCCGAAGAACGATTTGATCTTGTCTTTGCGGCATTACGGACAGGCCGCTCACTAGCAGCATCATATAACCTCCAATCAAACATACAGCGTACGTTTCTGAGATGAAAAAGCTACAAATTGATGAGGCTCATAAATTTATCCAGTCTTCATCCACGTCCAGACACTGGAAGAAAAGGCGCTCTTTGAATCTCAGGCCCCTACTATCAGTACGTTGACCAAGGGTTGCACAAAGGTAGAAGTCATCCAAGGTCCATCTTCTCAAATACCCGCGGGATGTGGTTCGGCTGTTGTATCGTCAACTGTGGTGGTCTATCTCCAGGTGCAGGTATGCCGTCCTTCACTTGCTCAGTATGATCGTTATATCTGACAAATGCTAGGGTCTCGTGGACCTAGGGGTAGAGGTTGCCAGGTGTGACAAGAAAATTGACCTGGCTCGTCTCAACCTGGAGAAGCTTCACAAGGTATTGTCGCAACCAGACTATCAAACGACGGTGCCAGAAGCGGTGCAGCTCAGCAACGAGGAAAAGGTTTGGCACATGTGTTTCTGTTTTCGCTGAGCTGACCATGAGCATTTGTAGCGGAAAACATTGGAGGTGGAGCTTTCGGCACTCCAGGAATCAAGAGAGATGTTTGCCAAGTTGCAGTAGACGTGGTTTGTATACTAGATGTCAGCAAGATTCAACAATGAAACGTATTTACAGGAGAATGAGTGAGAAGATGGGTGGCTTACTGAAGGCAGCCGCCTTCTTGATATCCCGGACAGGGTCCTTCCTAACACTTGAGAGGGGTCCACCAAAAGCAGAGTCAGGGTCTGCACAATACGTTGCCGTGCTTAAGAAGCTTCTCGCATACAAACGCCAAAGCGGATACTACGAGTCATCCCATGATTTCAGCAGGGGCGTCAACCCGCCTTTAAGGCCTATAAAGGATCAGTTGCTTCAAACTTATCGGATCAGATTCAGCACCATTTCGTATGGTCGTAGCACATAATTTGTCGAAGCAGGCCCTGCTGCCATACGCACAGGACATCCCTAAATCTGTAAAAGTAAGTTGGGATTACAGTAATGCCACCCAGCTCACCAGGTAGAGGTATTTGGAAGCTTGAGCGCTTAAGCAAGCGTTATCACCTTTCACACGTGTGGATAGCGAACACGAGATGTAAAACAGACGCTCTTACCGATTCGTTCCCAACCCTTCCAGCCTTTTGTTCTTGTTGTAATTTTCCGAGATGTTTTGGAACGTGCTGTGAGTCCTCTGACCGTCTACGGCTCCTTGTTCCAATCCTTTAGACTGGTATACCAGCAGGCTTTCCTTCCTCGCTTTGCTGTTCGCTCTGGGCTTTCGACATTTATCAATGAAGCAAAGTGTGGCACCAGGTCCACCCTCCACCGATCCAGCATGTGCAAACCCACCCTTGAACCAATGTGCCTTTTACGCCGACTGCCTCGAGTCCAGATATCATTGTGGTCCCAATGGCTACCCCATTGGCGATGGCCAATATTACTGCCAGAAATTCGCAGACAACCGTGCCCGGTTCGATGCGCGGGGCCAGGAATGGATCTTCAAAACTATGCACTGTCTTCAGCTCGCGCTCGTTGGAGATGCGATTGATGCCACCCCGACGACTTGTCAGGCGCTCAAACACCAGGCATTGGCTTCGCACGCAGGGTGTTATACCGGGAATGGCTTCTGTACGTTGGGCATACGCGATTGGGCAGCGGTGTTGGAGACGGTGAACGTGACGACGCTCTTCTCGAGCTGGGACGCCTTCAAGGCGATTGTAGAGACGGCGACGGATTGTGGCGAGTTTTATGCGTACATGGTAGACCAGGGCTTGTTTTGATTGATATCATGACTTTGTTGTCCAAGGCTGAACAGTCGTACATTCAGTCCTCGCTCTTGTCTGATCCACCACTACGACTCGATGGTCGTTCGCTCGAGGATTACAGACCCATCGCACTCGAGACGGGGGTCGTACCACTTGCAAATGGAAGTGCCAAAGTGTGCATAGGACGTCCTGGACGTGGTGGCTACGTGCAAGAGGCGGGCGGTGTTGGCGGCGGAACAGAAGTCGTGGTCGGAGTGAAGCTCGAAGTCGCTGGGATGGGCGATGAAGACGAAGGAGGAAAAGTTGCATGTACTGTCTCCTGGTAGGCATCCTTTTCTTCTCGGACACTCACTCATGGCATCGTTGTTGGTAGTTCTCCTGCAGCTTATCCTTTGCTGTCTACGAACGCGTTGGATGATCTACAGTCAGATCTGACGATACTGTTGGAGAGCGTGCTCTCTCATCCATCTCTCCGCCCAGCCAACCTGGTCATCGTGCCAGGAAGCAAAGCCTGGGCCGTAAAAGTGGACGCGGTCATTTTTGCGGACGGAGGTAACGTCGTTGATTGCGTTATGCTCGCGTGCCGGGCCGCCCTCTGGGACACCAAAGTTCCGCGTACTAAAGGAGTGGAGTATCGTGCTCCGAGGCATGCTACTCAAGGCGACGTCGGGATGGACGTCGATGCCGATGCAGGACCAGAAGAAAAGGGCACGCTTGGTAACAAGACGACGGGCAGGGTCACCGATTTCGAGCTCACTGACTATTGGGGTGAAGGAGAGATCCTGAGCGGGAGGGATTCGTGGCCGGTGTGTGTCACACTAAACGTTGTGCGTTTGTCACCTCGACATTCGCTCGGTCACGGGAGATGTATTGATCCACATAGCTATCAAATATGCACTTTCTGGACGCCACGCTACAAGAAGAGGCTTCCGTACCACTGCGGATGTATGTGGTGTATGCGTTCCCAAGAGGAAAACCTATCTTGCAGACTTTCCGGTTGGTCGGCGTAGAGACTTCCACAATAGAGCAAATAAGAGATCTAACCAAGGTTCTGTCGATCTTTACGATAACCCATTCCTGGACTGATCTCCGCCACATCCTTGCAGCTTGCGGAGACATATGCTCGAAACGTGTGGGCAGGTTTGGAGACTAAACTCATGGATGAGGAAGCACGACGAGGCATAAAAGCTCGTGAAAAATTCTATAGCAGACTAGGGTGATGGTCATGCATCAATCCGGAGAAATCGTAAGCCTCGTGGACAGGTGCGGTGAGTAGAATGTCGCTGTCCTAGCGATGCTTTTCTCTGGCACGGCCGAATAAGCAAATCCTTAAATCCTCATCAGGAAAGGATCTTATTTGTGTTCTCAAGGATGAAATGTACTATGTATTCTGATGTGAAGGAATACTTGACCTTCAATGGAACCTGTGGGCGAAGCAATACTTTTTCTTTGGCTATTCACGCTGGTCTCTACTATCGATGAATAAAACAAACCCGCTTCCCGTTTGGCACCTGGTCGCGTCCAATTGAATTCCCTCCATGTTTGTGCCAATTACCCTTCTTTACTCAGGCATGCTGCCCTGTTCAAAAGGTAAAGTTACTTGTGGCAGGGTCGGGAATCAAATATACCAGCAATACAGAAGGCTGTCAGACATCCTCCTCTGGACCCTCCTCAATCATCTTTGCATACTCCTCATAGGTAGCAAACGTAGGCAATGCCTTTCGTTTCTTGCGCTTGCTTTGCTTTTTGTCGTTCCGCTTGCGTTTGTCGCCGCTACTGATACCTCCCCATTCATCGTGACTCCGCTCTGTTTCTGCGTCTGAGCCATCATATTCGATGAGGCCGTTTGGAATGTCCTCAATGGCAACCAGATCGGCATCGTCAGACCCTTCAGCAAGTGGTATATCTTCACCGAACTCGCTTCCGTCGGAATCAAGTTCCGATCCTTCGACCCCCGAGTCATCGCTTGCATCAAGGTCGGATGGTAGTTGGTCATCGTCAACGTCCTCATCTATGAAATCTTCGTCCCCTTCTTCACGCGGCATGGTAGATTGCATAGCCTGATGATTGTATGAGAAAACGGGTTAGAAAGCACGGGGTGTTCGCACCTTCCACACTGCATCCTCCTCTGCATCACTGGAGGACTCTCGTTCAATGTCCGACCTCTCCTTGTCGGATTCTGTGCCAGAGTCTCGGGACACAGATGACCTGTCTGCTTGAGGAAGCCGCCTGCTATTTTTCCTCGAGAAATACTTGTGAAAGAATACCTGGATGCGGTACGTGAGATGAAAGGACGCATCCGAAAAAAAAAAAAAAAAAAAAACAACCGTACTTCGTCTACAGGGACCTCTTGCACCTTTTTCTTCCAGAATTTCTCTTCGTTTGGCAGCGCACCACTGCTGACCTCACCTCTGATGCGCTTGACACTGGTTGCATCGGCTGTGCTCGCAGCGGGTTGCATGGCACTCGCGCCCTTTGGTTTCTGTTTTTTGGGGTTCTTGAACACAAAGCGATCGAGGAAATGCGAGAGGGTGTTGAGCGTTAGGTCTGGGCTCGACGTTATGGGTCGCGACTCAAGCAACTGACGCGCATGAAGGGAAACGGTTGGATGATAGTGATAAAGCAGTGGAAGCTTGACACAAATGTGAGTGATGGAACGGAATCTGTCCAAGTAACGCACAAGTTCATAAAACGGGGAAGCTGACGCATGTGAAAATTGGGGGTCACGTTTTCGTGGATCATAGTCTTCTGCGTCCAATGATACCGACGTTCCTTGAAGAGAAGCACGCAGACCTGGAGCAGTGCTGAAAATCTGCAGGGATGAAAGCCATGAGACACCAAGTCAGGATGCGAGCCATACATACCTCCCCCAGCAAGTATAACCCCCCGACCACGAATTCTGGACCACCAGCCCCACCACCGACCAATATCTGGATAAACCTACGAATGAAGCTCTTGACCCTTTCCAGATTGGTATCCGTTTTGATCGATTTGAATAGCAAATTCAGATACATCGTCTGCTTGGAGGATGATGCCAATCGCGTATCGTGAAGTGAGGAATATAGGGCAGAGTAATATCGGTCCACGATTGACCGAGAGCGAGACGAAGGAGACGAAGATCCTGGTTGACTCGCGAGTGCGGATGAAAGATGCTGGATAAGGACGAGAGATTGAAGTGAGATGTTAAAAGTCGAGGTGTGTGTAATGAGAAAAAGGGTGTCGATATGTTTACCGAAACTGTGGTCCACGATCAGCTACGCGAATGAAACTTGAATGACCATCACACCTTGCTTCAGCAGCATCGAGTTTCACGAATGGCAGAGCACGGTTCACACCAGTGAGGATGGCAGACACAAGCTTTCCGTGAGTATCCTCTTCGCTCTCAACGACCCTACCTTCGCCAATAAGGTCTTCAAACATACGGAAGTAGGCATCGATGAGTTGTAGAGCGACATCTGCGTCGCCCGACTGGAGATAGATCTGATTTAGTGTTATAGCAGCATAGTAACGGGCATGCTCGTTCGCCGTGTTGTCGTTTCTTGCTTTGGATTTTGGGACAGCGGAGGGAGAGAAAATCAATAAAGTCATCTCACGTATAACGACTGCTTTCATGGATGGATGTGACTGTAGGACTTGGAGAAGGTGGTACGAAGCTCGAGAACAGACTTGATTTTCGCCATCTCCCTGTTCAAAACTATGGTCAAGAGAGGTGAATGAAGATCGAGATGTACTTGCCAGCTTGTTTACGAGTAGCTTGAGTAGATTATGTTCTTGCTCAGGTTTACTCTGTAGGAGATTGCACATCAACGAGAGTGCTTGACTTCTCACATACGGCAGGGGATCGGCGGCGAGGTTTTCGAGGATTTGTAGGACCGAGAAGAAATACTTTTTGAGCCAGTCCTCAAAGTACCATGCGAGTAACTGTTCGTCATCGACACTGGCATTTGTCAATGGCTGGTCACGAAAATATCTAGACTGTTGGTGGATACAAGGATTTGACTAGTCCAAGTAAAAGACGCACTTTAGCTTGCGATCTGGTGCCCCACCGCCAACCCACCAATCGACGATGCAGCGCAGGGCTTTGAGACTTCCTTCGCGTCCTGCCTTGCCTTTCCCTCTCTCTGCCAAACTCCTCAAAGCTTCGAGGGCTTTTGTGTTGTGCAAAGGGCTACTTTGGACAAGCAGTGTGAGTGCACTCAGTCGATCAGACAACGTCCCCGACTGCAGAATCTTTTGGAGAAACGCGACATCGGACTTGGTTGAGGTGAGCGTGGACGACGACTGGAACGAGGACACGGCCTGCGTGTGCAACGACGACGCCCGGTCAAAAAGTGTGTTGGTGGTCATCGACAACTTGACTTGAACCACCGCCATCACCATCTCATACTACACCATGGTGAGCACAACGACCACCGAGGCAGTCCCAATCGAAACCGCACACGAGGACATGATTGCAAGTGTCTTTCTCGTGTTCAAAGCCATTTTCTTATTGTACTCGTCCAGCACGACGCCCAGCTTGATTACTACGGAAAACGACTTGCAACGTGTTCTTCTGACCGCACCGTCAAAGTCTTCAACGTTGTCGATGGTGAACCATCCAAGTCGGGAGGACAGACCCTCAAAGGGTGTGTACATCGCGTACGTGTAGACCACGACTGAATACAAACCAGTCACACCGGCCCCGTCTGGCAAGTCGCGTGGGCCCACCCCAAGTTCGGTAACATCCTCGCGTCCTGTTCGTACGATGGGCAAGTTCTCATCTGGAGGGAGCAAACACAAGGTCCTTCGGCTGGCTCGTGGACAAAGATAAAAGAGCACACATTGCACACTGCCTCGGGTACACTCTCTACCCATATCCACCACATTATCTGACATTCTGGCATTGTCCAAGTGAACTCCATCTCTTGGGCACCCCATGAACTGGGTGCCATTCTGGCATGCGCGTCTTCAGATGGGAAGCTCTCCGTGCTCACATTTAAAGGTCTATTCTACTCTGCTTTTATTTCAAAGTCGTCGCTGATGATCATGCTACACGTTCCCTTGTTCCAGACGATGGCCAATGGGTTGCTGACATCTTCAATGGCCACGCTATTGGCTGTAATGCCGTGTCTTGGGCCCCTGCCATACATCCCGGTTCGCTCATCCATCCCTATCAACCCGGTGCACCAACTCCTCCCGCACCTTTCAAACGCTTCGCCAGTGCTGGTTGTGACAATCTCGTCAAGATCTGGTCTTTCCGTGAAGCCTCTCAGTCATGGGTAGAGGAAGAGACCCTCGAGGGTCACGGAGACTGGGTACGCGACGTCGCCTGGGCACCAAACATTGGGTTGCCGAGGAGCTATATAGCCACGGCATCACAGGTGAGTTTTGTGGAGAGACACGGTGTGATTCTAGTGCTCATTCGGTTGTAGGACAAGTCTGTGATTATCTGGACAAAGGACACGCCGACGGCACAATGGGTCAAAACCACCCTCGACCCGTCGTCTACTGCGTCCCAGAATTTGCCAGCGACACAGGGAAAGTTTCCAGATGTTGTTTGGCGCGTTTCATGGAGCCTCGCTGGCAATGTTCTTGCTGTAAGCTGTGGTGACGGAAAGGTGACACTCTGGAAAGAGAACTTGAAGGGCAACTGGGAGTGTGTAAGTGACATGAACAGTTGATAAGTTTGAAGCATCCCTTGGATGTGCCAAGATCCAATAGTAGTGTGATAGACTGGTAGTTTTTATCAATTTTATGTTCTGAACCACTCTGAAACAATCTTGAAGGTCACTTTAGGGTATTGAATTCATCAGGCTGCTGATGTTACTTTACAAGAATATAGTACAAAGTCTACCAAGATAGTATCATGCATATGAAGTACATCCTTCAGTGTGGTTGTGTGGTAAACATTGATTCTAATGACTGCAAGAAAATCAAAGGCAAGATTCAGTGCACAACAATCAACAGATAGTCCAGTGGATGCGTCATTCAACAAGCTCCTTTTCTTCCCTGCTTTATCTTCTCGACCAGTCCTGCGTTGTCCTTGACAATGCCGCGTCCATCTTTCTTTTTCGCAGCAACGCGTTTCAAAGCTCGCTTGGTCTCACCATCCGGGAAAGTTGCAAGGTCAAAGTAGACGGGGGCATTTTCCAGTAGCCTGTGTCCTATTGTCAGCGTCGGCATCTCAGTACATAAAGTACAAACCATTCGGGTCGAACTTCAGTTACTGTCCGAATGTATTGTCTCGTAGTCAGGACGAATTCATTGAAAGCGACCCACTCCGGTTGCGTATCCAAACCACAGGACGGGTGAAGACCGACAACCTGGCACCTCATCAGTCAACGAGAGTAAGCGTTTGAACGATCTTGACGTACCTGATTGTCCTTGACTGTCAAATAATTGCCCTTGTCACCCTCCTTGTGTGCGACCTGCATGAAGAAACCATTACATAGGACCTTCCTAATGTTGATGCTTCTCCTTCGTTTATCCGCAGTCGATAAAAGGGCCACTTCGAAGCGTTCCATAGTGCGTTCCAGCTGCTGGCGGACATTCTCGGCTTGGGCGAGTGTGCGTGCAGAAAGGTAGTTGTTCCAAGCCCAACTCTTGTCGAGTTTGTCTATGTATGAGACACATGGATGACTAGGGAGAGTGAAATACTACAGCTGGTACTTACTTTGCATGTAAGAATCATACACGTTGAGCAAGGTCAAGTGGTCGCCGTCAGGAACAGTGAGAAGAGCCTTGGCAGCGTCTGCTTCCATACGTTGATTATTCGGTCGAAGCCATACGTTTGGCACTGGGGGTTGAGATGAGCGTCTATTTAATGCACAGAATCCACGTAGTCCCTACCAGACAACATTGCCGTGATCGTCAGAATCTCATTACTACAGTTGAATTCAGGGCTACATATAAGCATCTTTGAGAGCTAAATGGGACATCATCGAGTGAGTTGAGATAGACAAACGGAGCATATACCTGAGGATCCAGCGGGAACTCGGCCATGATACTCCCTAGCACAGTAAGGTCGCTATCGCTGTTCAACGCTCCCAAATAATTTAACAACTCCAAAGCACGCATCAACGTTTCGGGTGCTGGAGCGTCTACATAATCGAATCTCAAGAGATCCTGGACAAGAATCCGTGAGCAAGAATGTCAGAATCGCTGGTGAAACGCACATGCCTTGACCCCTGCCTTGGCTAACTCTAACACTGTATGTGCCAAGTTACTCCTGTGAATTTCCGGAGGCGTTTGCTCCTCAAGTCCGGACACAAAATCTGTTTCGGTGTACAACCTGAAGCATTTTCCGGGCCGCGTTCTTCCGGCACGTCCCGCTCGTTGCTGGGCCGAAGCCTTCGATATTGGACTCACTAGTAGACTTTCAACCCGTATCCGCGGGTTGTACACCTTTTGCTTGGAAAAACCGGGATCAACGACATAAACAATGCCGTCGATCGTTAGAGATGTCTCTGCGATATTCGTCGAGACGACCACTTTTCTTCCTGGAGGCCCATCAGACGCCAGAGCCTGTGGGGCAGGATCGAATATTCGCTGTTGTTGTTGAGGCGGAAGGGTCGAGTATAGTGGAATACAGACAAGGGGACCGACGGACTCCGGGTCCTGGTGGGTAAGGTCGTCAGCTTCTAGTTTGATCTTGCGACAAGCATCTTCTATTTCCTCTTCTCCAGTCAAGAAGAGTAGGATATCGCCGGGTTCTTCAGCACGGTGAATCATCAAAACGGTCCGAATGGCTGCTTCGACATAATCCGGCTGGGGCTCTTCTGTGTAGAAGACTTCGACAGGATGTGTTCGACCGGGTACCTTGAACAATGGTACATTGGAACCTTGATTGATTGCAAAGTATTTTTGAAACTTGCTCGCGTCAAGAGTGGCGGACATGATAATTATTTTGAGATCAGGACGTCTCTTTGCGAGTAGCTTTAAGAGACCCATGAGAATGTCGGTTGCCAGTGTTCGTTCGTGAGCCTCGTCGAGGATGATGGTCGAATAACGACTGAGGTCAGGATCGTTCATCGCTTCACGAAGAAGCATACCATCCGTCATATACTTGAGAAACGTGATACCAGGCTCGGTCATGTCCTCGAAACGTATCGCGTAACCGACCTGTTGTCCAAGTTGGACTAAGTGACGACAATAAATACGACAGACATGAGCGGGAATAATTCAACTAGAGTTTCAGGCAGGTGCTTACCATCCATCTCGTCTGCAACACGCTTGGCGACAGACATGGCAGCAACACGTCGTGGTTGGGTACAGGCCACCATTTTCCCCTTGGTATGAGGGAGATCAGAGAACGCGACAAACTGCGGGATTCTGTTGATGAAAAGCGACCAATCTGTAAGTGCTTGGTTTCAAAAGAGATGGATAAGACAACGTTTGGACACCAACTCACTGCGTCGTCTTTCCAGATCCAGTTTCGCCTACTATGGTGATGATCTGATTAGCGCTGAACTGCGAATGTATCGTCAGTATGTTCGATAAACAAGATGATGATGAACAACTACACCATCTTGTAGAATTCTTCCATGTGGGCGAACACGGGGAGTTTCCTTCGCGCCTCCAATATCTTCTTGTACTGAGGGATGTGCGGTAGTTTTGTAAATGGATTCAAGTCATGTTCCTATGAGAATGTTGAATCCATTAGTATGTACAGGTTTGGTGTTGATCTCACCAATGCCTTGCGAACTTGATTAGCAGTCACCTTGCGCGGAAGGAAACCAAAGAGCGGCTCGTTCTTGATAGGTTTGGAAGCACTAGAGCCCTTTCCCTTCTGGTGTGCGAGGTATGGGTTATCCTGTCGTTCAGACATGGTGGTGGTAATCAGTAAAGCCTCACCGCCATGGGTTCGTAATAACGAGAACCGAATTAGCTTGTCATGTCCTGGATGACTTTGCCCATCCTCCCGCTTCTCTTTGCTGTCTATCTCAGTGTCAATGGACTAAGATCACACAAATTATCGCCCTCTGGTGCTGCGACAGCCTTCGTGGTCGGCTTTGCGACGATGGCGACACACGTACGCGCGATTGGCGTCTCTCTCGTCGTGTTTTACTTGCTGGCATCCAGAGCGACCAAGCGTGAGTTCTCGTCTACACTACTATACAACCGTATTGATGGACATGCAGAGGGCAAGCAGCGCAAGGCTCAGCTCGAGGCAGGCTATCATGGCTCTGGTAATCGTACTGGATGGCAAGTGTTATGCAACAGCGCTGCGGCCTTTGTCGCATGTGTCCTATGGAGTGTCCAATTCACACCAGACGCCCTTCCCTGGTCTCTGTTCGCGCAATCTCGCGAGAATGTGTACGACAGTGATGGCTGGTGTCCTCTGTCACCCACCGTGGCTGATGGTCTCAGCCGTGCGCTGGTATTTGCCACTCTGGGGTGCGTCTCTGACAGTGTGTAAGTAATGTTGTTGACAATGTCTCTTAGCCAATTTGCATGCTGCCTCGGAGACACTCTCGCCTCGGAATTGGGCATTCTCTCGAGTACACCACCCATCCTCATCACGACTTTCCGAAAGGTACCCCCAGGGACGAATGGCGCAATCTCTGTTGGAGGCACGATCGCATCAGGTGTAGGGGGATTCATTGTTGGGTTCACTCAATTTGCGTGCTTGATTGTGGAAAACAGGGTCTGTAGAGCAGAGTGGGTGATATTGCTACCCAGCCTGGTTGGGTGGGGCACGGCTGGTGGGATATTTGGGTCGTTGGTGCGTTGTTTCACGCTTCCTGGTACGACGATCTGTTTACAGATGCCCTAGCTTGATTCCCTGCTTGGAGCGACCTTGCAACGCACGCGGTATTCTACGGATAAGAAATGGATTCTTCAGGATGACTCGGTGCAAGGAAAGGACGAGTCGATCGAGGTGATCAGTGGTATGAATATACTGACGAACAACCAAGTCTGTGCCATTTCTCTCTCCATTTCTCTGACTGACAAGTCAAAAGGTCAATTTCGTGTCCTCTGTGGTTACTGCGCTCGTCCTGGCCGTCCTTGCCTAATGCCTAATGAATTAATGTCGGTAGTAGTTAGTTACTACATTGGGATAAGTCAGTTCTTCTTGTCCGCCCACTCCACCTTGTGCTCCACCGTCACTGGCAATGGCTGAACACGCCCAAGAACCACCAAAGCGCGATGTCCAACACCACCAGCTTTTTGAATGTGCTTGGGAGGTCGCGAACAAGGTCGGAGGTATCTACACCGTCATCAAGACCAAAGTACCCGTCACCGTCGCCGAGTACGGTGACCGATACACCCTCATCGGTCCTCTGATTTACAAGTCTGCTCCGATGGAAGTCGAGGCTCAAGAACCCGCAGATCCCGCACTCGCTGCAGCACTCGACATCATGCGCACACAGGGTGTCAAGTCTCTCTACGGTCGCTGGCTGATCGAGGGTGCACCACATGTCCTCCTCTTCGACACTGGCAGTGCATCCCATCGACTAGACGAATGGAAGGGAGACCTCTGGAACTTGGCTGGAATTCCTTCTCCACCCAACGACAACGAAACCAACGACGCGATCCTCTTTGGATACGTTGTCGCATGGTTTCTCGGCGAGGTATGTGATCCGTCCTCTTCCACTCACCGATCCCAGCCGACACACGTCCAGTATGTCTCCCGGCAGCTTCACACTGCCGTCGTCGCCCACTTTCACGAGTGGCAGGCCGGCGTGGCCATCCCACTATGTCGGAAACGACACGTTGATGTTACGACCGTGTTCACGACCCATGCCACACTCCTCGGCCGTTACCTCTGTGCAGGCAGCGTCGATTTCTACAACAACCTCCAGTACTTTGATGTGGACCATGAAGCCGGAAAGCGAGGCATATACCATCGCTACTGCATCGAACGCGCGTCTGCTCACTGCTCAGACGTTTTTACCACCGTATCAGACATCACCGCATATGAAGCAGAACACCTCCTCAAACGGAAGCCGGACGGTATAGTACCAAATGGGCTCAATGTGGTCAAGTTTCAGGCAATGCACGAATTCCAAAATCTGCACGCTACTGCAAAGGCAAAGATCCACGAGTTTGTCCGCGGACACTTTTATGGCTATTACGACTTCGACCTCGATAATACGTTATATGTCAGTCTGTCCGATCATCTTTCCTTGCGTTGCTCAAGGTGATGATAGATGTTTACTGCTGGCCGCTACGAGTACCGCAACAAGGGGGTGGATATGTTCATCGAATCTCTTGCGCGTGCGCATGTCCTGATCGTGATGATGCATGCTCGTTTCACCGACGCTATTGACAGGTCTCAACTATAGTCTTCAGCAATCGGGCTCAAAGACGACCGTTGTCGCATTCATCATCATGCCTGCTTCCACAAACTCTTACACCGTCGATGCTCTCAAAGGGCAGGCAGTGATGAAACAATTAAAGGATACCGTGATTGAGATACAAAACCGAATCGGTGCTCGTTTGTTTGAGCATGCTGCGAGGTATCATGGGTACGTGTCATTGTTGGCCGCTCGATTGTCGGCTTACCGTTCGTTCCGCAGGGAAGGAAAGCTGGAGGTGAAGCCAGACGACCTCTTGTCCGCAGAGGACCAGGTGTTGTTGAAACGGCGGATATTTGCGCTCAGACGTGGTTCATACCCTCCCATCGTCACGCACAACATGGTGGATGATACCAACGACCCGATTCTCAGCCAGCTTCGTCGCGTCAAGCTGTTTAATGCCCCATCAGATCGGGTCAAGGTGGTTTTCCACCCCGACTTTTTAAACTCGAACAACCCGATCCTTGGTCTCGACTACGAGGAGTTTGTGAGAGGATGTCACCTGGGTGTGTTCCCAAGCTACTATGAACCATGGGGCTACACTCCCGCAGAGTGTACGGTGGTGAGTGATTGCAGTCGATATTGATCGCAATAAGGTGGCCGACTGCAAGATCAGATGGGAATTCCTTCCGTCACCACCAATCTTTCCGGATTTGGGTGTTTCATGCAAGATCTTATCGAAAGCCCCGAAGATGAAGGATGCTACATCGTTGATCGACGGTTGCACTCCGTCAACGATTCTGTCAACAAGTTGACGGAGTACATGTTCAAATTTTGCAACAAGACGCGACGACAACGGATTAACCAACGAAACAGGGTGGAGCGGCTGAGTCCGTTGTTGGACTGGAAGAACCTCGGTGTCGAGTATTCGAAATCGAGGCAGTTGGCGTTGAGACGGGCATATCCAGACGCATTCCTGAATGCCAACGGCGATGTGGATTATGACGACGGTGACTGGTTCGGACCGAGCATAGAGCGATTTTTGCCGATGTCGGCCCCGGCTAGCCCACGTCTGCGTATGTCTGGGGTGGCGACACCGGGCGACATGGGAACGCTGACAGAGGAGGTGCGCTATCAGGGAGGTGCAAGGGAGGGAATCTGACTCATGTCTTTCCAGATGCAGCGATTGAATACGAGTGATTACCGTGGGTACGATTGGCCTCGACCGACGGAGGACGAAGACGATGGATATCCCTTGTGAGTGGCTGTTCTTATCGAGGGTTGTGCCTCTTCTGAATTCTGCTCCGCGCTGTGCAATCCATGATACGCCGGTTACAGCCCATTGGTGATGAAGGTCCGTTCACGCTCAGGGTCTATTCACTCTGGGGTAAGCACGCCTGGTGGGGGTGCGCTCAAGAGTTTGAGTGAGAAGGACCTTCAAAAGGCAGACGCGGCATTGAGTCAGATGAATACGGCCGTCGCAACAAAGGCAGACTAGAACTGGTGCGGTTCGGATTTGTATCTATCGGTAGATTCTTTGACAATACTATTATGCAACGGTCCAAGTTTAGAACGAACCACTGGCATTATTCATTCGACTTTTGTAAGTACGGATACAAGACGGAGAACTTGCACGTGTAGGAGGGGGGCAAGTGTCAGTTCGGGTTTGACGGACTACTACGACTACTATAGAGAGGGGGTCATCGCCAATTATGTGATTCCGGATCCTTCCGGCCGACCACACTACAAATTTTCGCTTCTCTCCTCCGCACATCCATCGTCACATCCTGTTCGTCGTCGTTGCCGACAGCGACGACAACCTGTTCATCATCGTCCGATACCATGAGCGCACCACGCCCAACGATGAAGACAATCCAGAAGCGGTTCCGTACCGCTCTACCCCGCGCTGTGCCTTCCTCATCGACCTCTGCCAGCGCGATATCCAGAGTTCGCTCGAACTCGGCACCATCTTCTCGTTCGCTCTACACGGCGAACTCTGCCACTGGGCCTCTTGCCTTCTTTGATTCCCCACCACCACCACCACCGCCCAGTTCACGCCCAGGCAACCCTCACATCCTCTCTACATCGCGCCTCCCCGTCAAGGCGGAAGGCGAGGGCTCGACGAGCCCGCATTCACACAACTCGCCACATGGACATGGCCAGACATCTGGCCAACCGCCCTTCCCTGTTGCACTCACCTCACCACAGCCGAATTCCTCGTCGCCGCCCGTCATACCAGCGTCGTATCAGTCTGCAGGATTTTTCCCCTACTCATCCTTTGCCCCAATTCCGTTTTACAACATCTCGCTTACTGATCAGTCCAACTCGCATCCGCATGTCAAGAGACATCGTGTCCGTTACCATTTGGACGTTGGCGCCTATGGAATCCCAAAACATGCAAGGAAGCCTGTCAAGTCTGGTATGACTACCCCTGGTGTTTCCACTGGACGCTTCTTTCAGGACGGACCATCAGAAGATCTTAGTCTTGCTGTACAAGTAGGCGAAGACGCCTACTTTATTCACGAAAATGCGATGGGTGTGGCTGATGGTGTCGGAGGATGGTCGCGGGCTAGAGGTATGCACGTTTTTTAGACCTCGTGAAACTTAACCTTATATGTCATTCCCATGCGGTAGATCCATGTGCATCAAAACGTGCCTCTCAAGATCCTTCACCCAGTGCCCTGTTTGCCCGACGCTTGATGCATCACTGTTCAGCAGAGGCCTTGGAAGCCAGTGCATGCATGTCTCCGCCCCGCGAGGTATCCCCGGCCCGAAGTACATCACCAAGACGCACAGGGACTTCTGCTCTGAATGATGCATGGCCTTGGAATTCAGACGTGGATGAACTCAACGAGCAGTTGGAAGAATCGCTCGAGGATCTTGAGGATGGCTTGGACATCCTCATGATTCTTGAGCGTGCATATGACAAGACGATCAAAGCGCATGTCGTAACTGAAGAGGGAACTGTGTCTCCATCGGATACACAGTCATCTTCCCTGCTTTCCGTCCCCGAAGATCACCCGCTGTCTGTGGATGCCGTCGTCTCGTCCATGTCTCCCTCACCCCCGCCTGAAACCCCCGTTGTTCCCCAACCAAGGACAGTACCGTTGAAGACGGGATCGTCGACAGCACTGGTTGCAGTTCTTCAACATTCGCGACCACCGTCACCTCCTTCGACGCCTCATCAGCCAATGTTGTTCAACTTGCCAGCGTCATCAAAGCCTGCGCACGATGCCGTACTCAAGATTGCCCATCTGGGAGACTGCATGGGTATGCTGGTACGGGACGAATGTATTGTGTGGCGTAGCGCTGAGATGTGGTGGGCATTCAACACACCTGTTCAACTTGGGCCGAGTTCCTCTGCTCGACCGAGTGATGCACAGATTCTTGAACTTCCTGTGCAAGCAGACGATATCCTTATCCTTGCGAGCGATGGACTGAGTGATAACTTGTGGGACTCGGAGGTACTGGACGAGGTCGTGCGGTTCAAGAGGTCATTTCTCAAGGATGCGAACCAAGGAGCGGGGACAGGGTTGCTCGGCAGGAGGACACTTGCAGGGATGTTGAGTGAAGCCTTGTGTTCGCGAGCACGTCGAGTTTCGGAGAGGAAAGGGAAGAGTTTTGCGGACGAGGACGAGGACGTGGAAGACGAGATACCGTTTGCACGACGAGCGAGGGAGCAGGGAAAGACATTCAGGGGCGGCAAAATTGACGGTGAGTGTTTTTGTTGTCTGAAGCGTGGGCTTGTCTGAGATGGGACTGTAGATATCTCGGTGCTGGTCGCAGTCGTGTCTCCAGCACCCAACTTGGTGCTGAACTAGGTTGTTGATTGGTTTTTGGCATTGACATACTCACTCTGCATGTACAACATTCTTTTGCATTTTCCTAATTCACTGTATAGATAGAATGGACATTTTATCTTATGCATATGTGCCATCCACTCGGACGAGGGTCAGAACGACATTACAATTAGTGTACAACGCGACAGTTATCGCCCTAACTGACATCCATTGCCTCGCCTATGAGAGATGTGATTTGTTCATCGACAACCAACTTTTTGATACTCTCCGTCTTCCAAGCTGTGGTTCCCCGCCTGAACGTGTATTTGCGTTCCTTTTCAACACGCTCGTTGGGCTTGACAAAGTTGCGCAACATTTCTGTTCCGGTTGCAGTGATGATGCATGCATCGACATTGGAACCCGAACCGAGATCGTTGAAGATACCAGCCGAAATGGCAGCCGTGACGAGATGGAGCGCATCCTCTCGCTGTGGGTGACGTTAGCTCTGTGCACGCGTAAATATCAAGGGCACTGATTACCGTCATGTTGGGCTTCCAACTGCTCTCAAAGACGGCCATGGCTGCGAGACTTCCTGATCCCATTGTCACGAATGGAAGCTTGTCCGTCGACCCATGCGGATGGACCGTGAAGAGTTGTGGACCGGTGGCATCGACACCTCCGAGAACGAGTGCAGCGCCGATCTTTCCTTGGTATCTTGTTGAGCAATCATATATCAGCATCTGCGAGTAGAAAGAGATGAAACAGAAACCTGTAGAGATGCTGCTTGAGCATGGTCATTGCAGTGACGACGCGCGGCTTGCGTCCCGTCGAGAGTGCGTGTAGTTCAATGTTGGACGAGATCATGGCAGTGACGAATTCCGTGTCTGCGGCTGTCCCAGCACCACAACAGCGGATGGACTCTGAGATGTAGTGTATCTGGTACACGGCGTTCTCGAGGTGCTGACGAGTACGACGCGGCGACGCACCTTTTCGCAGTTCTTGTCTGCAACGATGGGGCCTTCTGTCGCGCGTGTGTCTGCACCGAGTACGATTCCATCCTTGAAGAGACAGCCTACGATGGTGGTCCCGGTGCTCGTCGCCTTTGGCAGCGGCAGACCCTTGTCCGCCAAAAAGTGATTGCTATCTCGATGTTGACAACGACGCTGAGAGATCGCAAACGAGCTCACCGTATCGCATTAGAAAAGTCGAATGCAGAGGATCTGTGCACGTCGCTCATCGTCGTCGCCGTCGTGGACGAGGTCTAATCAAGTGTAGCGTACGCGTCGGCCTGTGGCACTGCTCTTGCCTATCGACCAACCACCAACAGATTCACGATGGACAGCTGGAACAAGTTCCAATCAAGTTTCTCCAATCTCAACCTCGGCCAGTCAGCCAACAAGTTTGCAAAGGGCTTTAATTCGAGCGTACAGGCGACGCGAGAACGTCTGGGTCAAATTGCACCAGAAGACATCACCGAACTACCCCAAGGTCTGTGTCTTGCTCACCGACGACGAGCACGTCTCACTCTACAGCAGAATACAAGGACCTCGAGACCCGCGTCGACGCACTGCGCCAGGCCCATCTTGCTTTGCTCAAGTAAGATTTCTGTGCGACAACATTGCTCCTACTGACCTCACTGTGCCTACAGAATCACCAGAGCGTACGAATCCGAGTCTTACGACTATCCCAACCAAATTCAAGAGTCGATTGCCGAAGTGTCCACCACCATCGGACACGGCATCACGAATTTCGCAGCGACCAACCTCAAGGGGACGAACCTGCCTGCACCAAACCCCATTGCTCCCGTCGCTGCGCAGCACAAGACGCTTCCTCACGCACTCGGTCGTGCAGCAACCACCGCTGCGACTGTGTTGCAGGATGCTCCTGGGGGTAACGAAGACAAGCTTGGGAGGGCACTCGGGTTGTATGCTGGTGCTTGGGAGACCGTCTCGGATGCACGCGTCCAACAGGACGATACGATCTGCGTAAGGTACCTCCAGCCGTGGCAGACGACGCTGTCAACGTCGATCAACGTTGCCATGAAGGCACGCCAGGCGGTTCGTGCTAGTAGACTCGAACTCGATGCAGCCAAGCAAGCGTAAGCCGTCATGTCACGTATATTTCTGGACGGACGAACTGAGATGATGTGTATAGGTTGAAGAATGCGAGTGTCGCTAAACAAGAACAAGCGAGGCTTGACATTGAGAACGCAGAGGACGACTTGGTCCAGAAGACCGAGGTTGCGATCACGCTCATGAAGACGGTTCTCGAAAATGTAGGTGTCCATCTTTATGGCTTTCAATGAGTAACCGTTTTGCGATTAGCCGGAGCCACTCAAGAACTTGAATGAGCTTGTTAAAGCCCAGGTAGGTGCATTTCACCTCGGGTTGCTCTCTGGTCGTTGATGTCCGTGTAGTTGGTCTACTTTGCATCTGCCGCCGAGGCACTCTCGTCCGCACAAGGCGAGATTGATGATTTGAGCGTAGCCGCAGAGGGTGAATACAGGTATATAATTTTATCTTTTGCTGATGCTATTGCCTGACGTTTATTCTAGAAAGTCTCGGGATCACTGAGTGGCCATCCTGAACACGAACACGAAACACATGAGGTACATTCTTAACGCCTTCATTTAGGTACAATCGTATAGTCTACCTTCCTCACACGCCAATTGTGCCGTTCATTATTTCACCCAAAGGCCTGTCTCTATGTTTGTGACTCTATGTAGCTTGTAAATTGGACGACCTACTACTTGCCAGTTGCCGGTTCGGCACGAGCGGAGCTTCATCCGAGCATGTTCGGACTTTGAACATGCTCTTTTCCTTCCCTTGTCTTTGCTTTGACAGTCGAGGTGAGCATCTCCCATCTTTTCCTGATCAAAACTGCTCCTTTTTCGTGATGATTTTCTTGCTGTGCACCAGACCGAGTGCGTCTGCTCCTTGAGGAACACAACCCTGGCCCTCTTATACGCTTGAGGGTCCTGATCATTCTGTCGTGTTCGTGTTCATGAACGAAGTACTGATTGCTGCATTCATTCTACAGATCCTGTAAACCGTATACATTCTCTGTACAGCAACATGTATTGACTCGTTCAATCGTCACGTCGTCTTGATCTTCATGTGCACAGATTTTGCGCGGGTTAGCTGGTCATAGCCTACAATGCAACGCGACACAGCGACTCGTTGACGATTTGGTTATCAGCACAAGCACAAGTCACGCACCAAATTTGCTTAGACCGACACCGCGACCACTGTTCTTGACGCCAGTCCATGCCAGCGCAGGATCGAGGAAATCACATCTGTCATTCTCGTCAACAAGGGTGATTAGTGTCGGTGGCAAGGATATCACCTGTTCAAAAATACCGTCCCGGTTTGCAGTTCCTCAACGATGCGCAAGAAGGCTACCTCTGAATCTGGGTTCGCTTGTGCGTTTGTCCACACAGAGGCTGTCAGCCCGTACGGCGAGTCGTTCATAAGGCGAATGGCCTCCTCGTCGGAAGAGACCTATTTTTATCGTTTGTCAGTGTCTTGTACGGGAGAAAGGACCCGGCCGACTTTTTGAATGCCAACAATGGGTCCAAATGTTTCTTCCTGGGTGCTCGTGAGCAGTACGAATGTGGTCTAGCCAGAGTGCCCTTACCGTCATAACGTCCATGGCTAGGCAGGGGACTATTAGCAGACGCACGCTTGTCGGTCGGCAGACTTACTATGGTCGACATTGACCAAAACCTGTGGTGCGACGTAGGCTGTTCCGCTTTTTTATCCATGAGTAAAACGATCACCTATCGTACACCGGAAAACTTACGTTTGAGCGACGGGAAACAGGTCTTCAGGAATGAGGGGTGTTGCGCCTGCCTTGACTAGATGCCTTATAAGCTCAAGGGGAATAAATCACAAGTAAGACCTTACCCGCGTCTGCAACTTGCTTGCGAATCCTCTCCGCACTTGCAACACTCACAACTGGTCCGAGCGACGTTTCTGGCTTGGTAGGATCTCCCAAGATATATTTCTGTTGGCCGCACATGAGTTGCATAGCCAGGGTACAACGGAATCATTCACCTTGACAAGGTCAACGTATTGTTTCACAAACTCGCCATACACAGATTCATGCACGTATATGCGCTTGGGAAGTGAACAAAATGGATACTTCCCGAGAACACCCACCTACCTCGATGGCACAACAACTCTGGCCTGAATTGAACATGGCACCTTTTAGGCGGAAATGTATCAGTCAAGAGATTTAGCTCAACGAATCGACAGACCATCTACGAGTTCTGCGACGGTGTACTTGAGGTCTGCATCCGGGCGAACGTACGCAGGATCCTTTCCCCCAAGCTGCCATCAGCAAGTCAACCACGACCCCGCCTACAGAATCGATTGCACGGTACCTCGAGTGCGACACCTTTGAATCCTTTAGCTTCTACGGCTGCATGCTCGACAGCCCTGCCTCCAACGACGCTCCCGGTGAATGAGACAAAGTCCACCAGCTTGTGTTGGACAACGTAAGAGGTGAGTGAAGGTGATAGATGCAACACCTGCGCGAGATCCTTGGGCACGCCAGCCTCGTGCAATGCATTTATGAAGCGCTCCGCAACGAGGGGTGTCTGTGGAGATGGCTTGAGTAGGACTGCATTCCCCGCCACGATCGCAGGTAGGACAGAGTTGACGGTCACGAGATACGGAAAGCTGCGAATGGGTGCAAGAGCATCAGTACGAACAGTGTGAAGAAAATTCATACACAGACTTCCAAGGAGCAATCACGAAGACGACACCCAAGGGTTCGCGCCTGATGTACCGTTTGAATCCCGGCACATCGGTGTCCTTGAGGGAGACATCGGACAGGGAGGACTCTGCGATGGAGAGCATATATTCCGCTCGAGACAAGAATCCTCTGATCTCTCCAGCGACTTGACTTATGGGACTTGAGCACATTCAAATCAGCTGTATCGCCGTCAGATCGTGAAAGGGACGCACCGACCCATCTGTAGAGTAAGTTCAAGATGCAGGGCTTTCCGTTCATCATCGCTAATCTCCTTGAATACTGACTGTAGACGATCTATGCAAACCCTTGAGAAATGTCTTGCCACATACCACGAATTTGTGTCCAATCTCTATCCGCTCCTTGAGTGTGTACTTCTTCCAAGTTGCCTGGGCGAGAGCCGCATTCTGGAGCTTGTTATCAAGCTCAGATTCGTTGGGGTATGTCCTCGTTATGTACGGTTCTTGACTGTGAGGAATGATGGTAGTCTGCGTCTGTACATTGGCCATAAGTGCAAGTGTAATAGGATGTGAATATATAGTCAGTAGTCATCTCTCATCTTATCCGTCAATATAAGTCCACATGTGTAATAAGGGTCGGTAAATAAAAATCCGAGATACAACTAAAGTCCAGCGTCTTATACTTTGTATCGACGACCTGTCTTGGTAAAGAAGGTTTGCAGGATATATACCTGCAAACTGTTGTGTGATGAGGAATTGCTGCACGAGTCTTGCAAGGGACTACATACGCTGCCATCCCAACGACACCCAAACTCTCGCATACGGCATACCAGAATAAGCGACTGTAATTGATGAGTTCAACACAACGACTACCATGATTCCATGCTTACTTTTGTGTGGATTTGACGAGGGAGAAACCTCGTGTCTCTCGCGTGTGGAAGCTGTTGCTACATAAGAAGACTTGCCAGCACAACAGATGGAATGCTTACTGTCTTTGGGTACGCTTGATCTTCATGAGTAGGCCGTTCAGTCGGTAAATGCTTTCCTCGATGGGACTTGTGTGGTCCGAGACTTGACCGGCCTTGGCTGCGACTTCTCTCCGTGGTTCGCTCTCGACCATGATGTCAAAGTCGAGCAGCTTGTCCGTCAACGTGGACATGTCATTTTCGAAACAAAAGGCATACTCTCCGACAGTGTTCGCCGTCAAGACATAGTCCCCAGAACGTTCGCGTTGTTCATCGAGGAGCACTTTCCCGTTGGGGTCCTTGATGTCAAAGTCGATGTCAAAGGAGCCTCCAGCTTGAACCTGCAACGCTCATCGAACTTTGTCTATCCTGCACAATGAAAACGTACAGCAAAGTAGAACTAGTGATAATTGTTAGTACTTCAGAGTTAGTCTGAGCAACAGGACTTGCCCCGATCTTCTCTCCTTCCTTGTCCACGTCGGCATAAAAACAAAGGCGTTCGTTTGGTGTAACCACCGTCGTCAATGCAGTAGCACTGGCCAACGGAGCAGATGCCAGAAGGAGAATGGTGGACACGAACAAGCTCAGTAGAATCATGACGGTGGTTTTGGGAACCAAAGGACATCGGCATATCATGCCGAAATGTATCGGAGATGCAAATATTCAATCTCCGTGAAAGTATCCAGGATTTTCCTCCCCTTCTTGGCTTGCCCACAAACCTTGGCGTGCTCTTGACAGGTAAGCGCAGGTGCGGTAAACGCCCTGTCTACTGAACGCCTGCAATCAGTGTAAATGATTCCAAAGTCTGCAGACGTTTTCTACGGTGATTTTGCAGATAACTTACTCTTGTACGGGGGCAGCTACACATTTTATCAGGCTTCACTAGTCCCGGACACCATGGCATGTCTTCCGATGTTATCTACTCCCGATCGAGTACAGAGAGGTACCCGACCACGTTGGTCCGATATACCTTATACATATCCATCTATTGCGAGCACGCCGCGGTCGCTCGTCCGGCCATCGACTCCACTTTCAACTGGAAATGTGCGAATGTTCTTTTCCCCTAGTCCTCTACCACTTTCACGGGTCCCATCGTTGGTTTATCCGGAAATATCACCGCCTTCCCAAGGATCAGGAAGTACACCCTTTGAGCGGCAATTCTTTGGCGATTTTTCTCGGGAATGGAATATCAATACCCATATTTCCCCAGTCCTCCGAAGGGACACTCATTCTTCGTTTTCCCTTTCTCCGACAACATTGAACGCAGGTGGAACGCCGCTCAAGACTGACATTGGTCCGACTTCCCAGGATTCCGTGGATGCCACAGAGCGCGTTTCCTTGATCGATAAATTCATATCCGCAGCCGCAGACGAATCAGCCACCCTTGACATCCCTCTTCCAACGTTTTTATCTCAAGACCGTTCATCACCCTTATCAGATCTTTCGGATCTCACTTCACTCTCATCTTCTGACGAATTTGAACGCGGATTCGACCTACGAGGTAGCTCCCCGCCCACCTCACCCACTGTGGAGAGATCCGACAGTTGTAGCGACAAACCCTCTACCTCTAGGCGAGAGATTCGTAGTCCGTCGGTCCAAAGCTCTTGTTCCTGCGACTCGGACTACCAGCCTGCGAAGGGCACCACCAGATATAAACGAAAGAGAGCCTCACAAAGCCGCGACGGCAATGAGATACCGAGCAGGCACAAGAAAAGACGGATTGGAAACGTTTCCGAACCCTCCTCCACTAACTCCTGTTCCTCCCTCGGGACGTTGACGCGGCGAACACTTCCTACTGATATACCGCACCATCCGCAGTTTTCTCTTCTCTACCTGCGTTTCCCTGCTAGCTCTTACCTGCAGCTGGCTGATGGAACGTTCGTCTTGTCGCTGGATGTTGGTTTGTGGACCGTTCATGATCGATATTTCTAGATTTCCTCTACTTTCAAATGATTCGAAGCGCCCAGCAGGGACCTATAATGAACCGCGGGATGCACTAGATTTATACACACCACGCTTTGTCAAAGGATGCGGAACCACAAAGGTTGGCCTTTGCCCTATTTGCATTGAGAAATCCTCTCGAGGTGGCAAGGACGAGGCTATCTGGCTCTCAATGAAGTTTTCTGCATACAAGTGGCACGTGTCAGATAACACATTCACCTCTTTGACTCACGCCCCCGACAGAGTCTTGATTTTTTTTCGCTCCAAGATTCTGACTAGGATCGCGTCTAGTTACCATTTACAGTATGCGCACGGTACGTCTTGCGACTTGCGCGTACACTGTCTTTGTAAGACTTTTGAAGGAATTTCGTCCGTTTCTGGGCGTCCTTTCTCTCCCCCGGTTGCATTTCGTACGACTGCCCGTCAAAATGCAGCCAAGGGAGAACGCACTAGTATACAGGAGGGTAAATGCCATAAATGCAAGAAATGGATACTTGTAGAAAGTATCAAGAATATAGACATCAAGGTAAGCTACTGCAATCGTTGCTAGCCAGAACGATTCTCTACTACTTGCGTCGTAGGTAAAGGAACTCTATTGGTGCGTATGAGACCAGGTTTTTGCAGTACAGTCGAACTCAGTTGTGCAGGTGGAAACACGCTGCTACATGCCACCATGGCACTCATATAGACGGGGACGACGACTTTTTTCTGGACGATGCAATTTACCGACATGCTCAGCAGGCGCTCTAATCGTGGACTCTGGACCTGTTCATCCGTTCATCTGTTCCTTTGCTCTTTCTCTAACCTTATTCGCTTCGTAATTCACCTCGCACTTCTGCATCGCATCGCTCACATACCTTTTGCTAACTGCACGGACACTGTCACCTACCCAGTGTACTTTTTCTGAACATGTTTTCTCTGATGCTGTAAAGTTGTATGCCGCGTTGTGTGTTTTGATCGAAAATGATAAACCCGAAGCCTTGAGGAACGTCTTTTTTGCTTGGTTTGTTGCGAACTTCTTTCTGGCTGTTTTGTGCGATCGTATCACTGACACTGACATGAATCGCAGCTCTCTGTTCACATCGCCAGGTGTACAGCACCGCCTCCAAGTCCATGTCTGACACAGACGAGTTTTATGCCCAAATCCACCGTCGCATGGTTGAGAGTGGCGAATGGGACAGGTGTGCTTTTGTTTCTCCTTTGCATGCTTCAAACCTATGAGTCGATCTCTAGACTTCTCCGTCTTCTCTCGTCTAGGCTGTCGGAACACGGGTGGACGGACGACATGCGACACCGTGCAAAAGGTATACTACTCCTAGCCGACCTTGTTGTATGTAGACAGGTTGACGATTTGCAGAGCATGCACGGTCGATGGACGTGCTTTCTTTCCAGGCAATATTAGAGGAGGTATCGTCTCCCGCACAAGGTACGCACCATGAGAAGTGATATCTGTTGTAGGTACAATGCGACTCATGGCTCATACAGCCAACATACCACTGGCAGTGAAACGCGAAGTAATAAATATACTTCGACAATACGTCAGGGATCAGTTTGAAAAGTGACGACTGGGGTACGTTGACACGATTGCGTTCTATCAATATCTGATCAGTCCACCAACAGCGATGACTTTACCATCTTGCGTGTCACTTCCTAATTATACACAAAGTTTTGGACAGCAGCTTGCTAGTTCTTTCAGTGTCATTAACGAGAAATACACGCAGTATCAGTGGAATGATGGGTACTCGAAGAATGGTGTCTCGACCGCTAAGGGATGGGTCATTTTTCCGTGGTCGACTGTTCTCCCTCACTCGCTGCCGATATTTCCTCTTCCACGATCCTCTGTGCTAGCGCCTTGATATCCTCGGGGTCCTGGCGTATTTTCTCCATCGCCTGCTCATATATCTGTTTACCAACACCCAATGGAGCTCTCTCCCACGTCGTGATTCTGATGCCGACGCCTGGCATTTGGTGTTTTCGCAAGTAACGAACCCACCTATCGACTACGACGGGGTCTGCGTCCCACGCTTTGATGACCCGTTTGTGTACCCGTCGTTCAAAGTTTTCCTGACTTTTTTTATGGACAAACGGGCCTCGGAGGACAGTCCACATTGAACGCTGTGTCGGAAGTGGGATAGGACGCGTGGCAGGGATGCCTAGCGCGCTCGCTGCGTGCCCAGCGAAATGGGCAAAGAGATCAAGTGGATAGTGGTGATGTGAACGAAAGTGAATTTCGGCGACAGGAATGGAATGTGTCCGGGGAATTGTCGTTGGAGGGTAGAGTGCCCGACCAGGAATGACCATGGAGGCGATGTCGGCCTCGGAGAGTACGACGGGTGCTTCATCTGTCTTTGGTGTTGGCGGTGGGCTAGCTCTGTCAAAGGTGTAGTAGGACGCGGTGGGACAAGGCAAGGGACTTACAAGCTGTTCGTGTACCGCGTCCACCTCGTCAGCGCTGTCCACGACGTTGAGGACGAACGAGGGAGCATATTAAGAACGTTCCGGATTTGGGCAAGGTTATATTTAATCGGAGCTTGATTGAACGGTACACATCGTCCACGATGAGCTCTGACCCATTCTACCTGAGGCAAGTGTGTACAGTATCACAGGGCGTATAGAGTACTAAACATTCTCTAGATATTAGTATGTATTCGCGTTATCGTGGCCAACGCTGGTCTGACTAGTCCCATGTAGCACCGGACACTCTGGTAAACACGGACACGAGTTTCTTGAATTCGAGTACTCGCATGGGCGACTACGGTATGCCAACAACTCAAACTACAGAAACGACAGTCTTATTCGCAAAGAAAGTAAGCACACAAGACGGATTGGCATTTCTTGACCCATCACGTTTTTTAGTGTGGGTTGGACCCTTGGTGGTCAAAGAACTCAAGCGCATCGTCGAGTCTAGCGAAATCACAAAGTGAGTGCATATCCCCTCGGTGCGCCACCACCGTGTTTATCACTGCCGCAGGGAAGATGACACGAATTGGCCAAAAAAGAACATTGTAGGAAAGCAAGAACTCGAAATTCGTATTGGCAATGACCACATTGCCTTTGAGGTTTGTCCACTTCATAAATAGTCCAGAACTGTATTCATCATTTGCCAGACTGCCAAAATCGGGTCCTTGGTCGATATCCAAGACAGTGAGGACCCAGAAGGGCTCCGTGTCTTTTATTATCTGGTCCAGGACTTGAAGGTATGTGTTCAAAACTCTTTTTTGAGCATAGGGTCACCCTTTGTCTAGTGTCTTATCTTCTCCCTTATTTCCTTGCACTTCAAGATTAAACCGATCTAGGTCTGCTGTCGACGTGTATTTTATCGACTGCCGCCATCGAATGAGTCGTATAGTAGTGTCGACCTTTGAACCATTGCGCAAGATAGTGCTGTATGTCAGCTGTGAGGTACGGGACTAGTCAGGGCTCGTCAGCATGCCTTTATGACCGTTTCTTTCAGACTCAATAACAACATCATTTGCCCGTCTCTTGTTCAGTCGTGACCAGACAGACACGGTGGTTGAATAGTATGATCCCGCTCATTAAATACCGGTTAAACGACGCCGAGTCTATGCTGATACACATTCACCCTGGTTCGACATCTCAGTGCTACAAACACTGTCTTCTTCGACCTTTGCATCGTTGCTGCCGTGCCGTCAACCATCGCTCCTTGAGTTCCTCCTGCTCGGAGCTGCATTCTATCTCTTTGGATGTCGTCACTTCACCGTGTGATGGATCCACCTTGTTGACCTCTTCAATGTGACCCACCGTGTACGGGATGAACCCTTGTTGGTTTGTTTTAAAGCCATTGGTTAGTGCGAACGGATATCCAACCGTCCCACCTGTCAATGATCCGTCTATCGATCCAGTTCCATTCCCTCGAGGATCTACCTGTGGTTCGGCCATCCAGGTTCGACACCAATCCAACAACGCTCGACATGCATCATCGGATCGTAAGAGCTGTTCGCGAAGGCGGACAACTCGAGGGTTCTCTATCAGGTCTTCACTCTCTGCCGGCTCTGAGCCCAGCTCATCTTCCTGTGTTCCGTCCGGCGTGGGGCTTGCTGCTTCAAGCTCTGCTGTACTTTGCGAGCCGTGGGTGTCCGGACTCGGGTCTTTTTGTTCCTGTCTTTGTGCGTCCTTGCTTGCTTGGGCCGCAGTGTCTGGCGTCTCACTTGCTTTCTTTGAATGCTTTTGCGTGGTGATGTTGGTAGACTGCTTCACTTTGGGCTTGCGCTTCTTCTTTGATGAGGAGACTTTGGAAGTAGCCCGTGACCCGCAAGTGTCTGTCGATTTCGCATTGGACGCAGCGTTTTCCTTGTTAGCTTCGCAAGGACAATCTTTTGACAGGCATCGCCTTAAGACGATGAGCCTGGAGGAACTCGATGGGACATCGGGCACGAAGGTGGTAGGTACCGCAGAAAACCCTGTATTTGCCATTGAATGGGTGAAGGGTAACGTCTTCCCTTTCCCGGTCTTGTCCAAATTACCGACCTTGTCCATCTGTTTGAGAGTCGGGATGGACGGGGGCAGATTTGCGACCACGCTTTGAAGACGGATCTGCCACACTGCATACTGCGACTGGAGGTCGTCCCCGATTGTGGCGAGGAAGAGGATGATCGCCTTTGCCAGCCTGCTCTCGAGCAAGACTTTTTGTTGTCGTTCTCCTACTTTCCGGGACACCATGAGTGGCAGATCAAGAATGCGCAATGACTGACCTCGGCGGGGGGCATCCTTTCCAAACGATTCCCGTATCTCTTTGAGATGGCCTTCGGTATTTTCGTAGGCCGAGATGACGTCTTTCGTCTTGCCCATCAGGCCGTCGTCGCTGCAGAGCTCACAGAGCGTGCAGGCTCTGATTCCGTGCGTTTCCGGGCAGCCATCCGCTGTATGCCATTGGTGGATGGCCTCGATGTCAGACAAAAGACCATTGGCGTATGTACGCTGGTCGTCGAGAAGGTCTTCACAGGCGGAGAGTTCTCCGCTAGTCATAAAAGGATTCGAGGGCTTTGAGGATGCTCGAGGCATGGTGGCGTCTGGCGGACTGAACACGGGCAGTGATGAAGAGAGTTGTATGTGTCCGGTGGGCTGACCTGTATTGTAGTCTTGGAATGGCGTCAGCGCCTTGTCTGGTGTCAGCCTCCACTGCCAACCTATACGATCGACAGTCACTTCTGCTTGGACCTACACTCGATCTTTCGTAGCAAATTGAATGAATGTTTGACCTTTCATGATCGTACGTACAAGCGCATCATTGTCTTGACCCGACATGCACTCAAAAGTCTCGAATAGCCACAGATTATGAATTCGTATCCAAAGCCGTGTCCCAGGAAATTAATAGCAATGCGTACACTTGTCCATTCACTAGCGATATTCAAACCTGATGGACACCGCTTTCAGTATCATCTACACTCCCTTCCGTTCCAGGACCCTGCCACTGGGTGGCGTCCGCAAACACGATTGCAGACATGGTAGTGTTTCCATTTGGGTTTGATTGCGACAGGACACCAAATCCAGTGTCAATTCCTTGAGAACGAGCGCGAACATCCCGATCGTAAAGTTCTCGCACGCTGATGATCAAGTGAGGGATAAAAGGACCGTAGTACAAGTAGCTCAAGCTTTGCAGAAAGACCATTGACGTATTATTGGCGACAGAGAACGTGTTTCTAGGGATGAACGCGGTGTACGCGAGCATACTCCTGCGCAATCGAGGCGGGATTGTGAGTTTTATGGGATTAGTAGTCAGAGTGAAGCAGAGGACGAGACCCACAGAATGAAGAAGAGCAAGCCGTCCTTTACAAAGAGCTTCATGTATTTGTTGGGCTGCCACTGCTTTGTTAACCTATACATCACAATCGATTGCCTCAAAGTTTGGGAAACAGCGAGAACCAAGAGTAGGGTACTGAGGGCTAATTTGGGGGCCGCAGTAAATGCGTCAACGGGGCCTATTGAGGATGCGACAGACGAGTCGCAAATGGACAAATCAACGACTGGGATTTGGATAATCGTGTCTGAACAAAAGGACAAGGGCCATTGGTTCAGGATTGCACTACCTCTGATTATAGCCAGCACTTACAGGACGCGTTTTCATAGATCCCTAGGGAGACAGCAGCGAGGATAATTTGCGGCACATAAACAAACAAAAGGGCGCCAATGATTATCTTGGATCTGTTCCACATTGCATAGACACGCAGAATCATCACCACTGTCACCAATGTCAATGTAGGAAATGTTCTTTGGATAGAAAACCCACATTCAGAGGCAGCAAGGAATACAGGTGTCACCCAGCTAGACGTCAGATAGATTGCGGTACCTTAAAAACGCACAGACCCCCTTGTAGCGTTTGAGACGGTTGTAAATGAGTATGCTCACACCTATTTAACTGTTAATATAACGGTGCGGTCCTCTGAAGAGATAAAATCACATACATCTACCAGAACAGGGTTGTTGACGATGTGAGAGGTGTAATGCAGGACTCACCTTTAGTGGGCCAGGTAGAAATGAAGACCCGACTGCAGTAGCGGTCAATCAACTGGGTCAACTACAGCGTTCATCCTCATACATACTAAGTGCATTATTTCTGTTCAGAATTGGTCACATTATTCAACCTGGATTATTCAGCAAGTAAAGACCTACATGGCCAGGAAGAGGCCCAGATAACGAGCCTTTTCAAATAGTCAGTCTTCTATGACATTCCTTACGAGAGACTACACACGAGAATATACAAGGCTGAGACCCAGGTCCAGTGCCTACACTGCATAACCAGACTATCAGACGCAGGGCATTCAACGAGTGACTGACGCTTACCCACCCAAACATAGTTTATCTTTGTAGACATTCAGTTAGAATACAGAATCGAATGGAACCGAATACCTCTCTTGGTAAGGTTAGAACTGCGGTGAAAGTATATCAGCAGATATTCAGAAATGAGAAAGATAGTCGGAATCACTGTAGTCATACACGACTGCGGTGGTGACTATCACTGCATTGTCCATGAGAATTGTCATCAACCAGGACCGTGAGCGACTTCACAGGAGATGTAGTTGTTCAACTCGATTGATTCCAAAAACGATACTAATTCAGAGGACAATTGGGATGATTCCGCCATATCGTCTGAGCTTGCGTTGTGGCGTGAGCGAATGATAGGAGAGCTAGAGAGGTTGTATTCGTCAGTGGAAGGGAAGTGAGACTATGAGCAGAAATTGTTTGAGTGGATCAAAACTAGTGGAGGGCAGCCGGGTGGCGAATTGTGATGATCACAACGTGACTCACATGCTGTGCATAATATGTTGACTGCCAACATTGTAATACCCATTTGAAAAAGGCAAGGATCTCTGGACAGAAGTGTTGTCCATAGGCCCAAGCTTGCTAAAGCCAATCTACTGGTGATCAAGTGACTTGCGACATGGCAGTCGCTGAGCTGAGCGATGTCTCGAGCATTGAAGGTAGCACTGCAAGGCTGCCGCACTCCATGGAAAGTTCCATCACTTCTGATCCGTCGGGAGTGCTAAATCGGTGCATAACGTTAGACATGCGACTTTCATCTTGAAAATTAGCCAGGGAGCGGACTAACAAGCTTGACCTAGGCAGTAGGGAGAATGGTGTGCCAAGTAGATAAGTTTTGCTAGGGAACTACACCGGCTTGCCAGATCCGTTAGAGTACTAAGAGTTTGTGGTTCAGCAGGTCAATCAGGACAGTAGCACAACATGCGCTCTATTATATATACCTTGTAAAATTTAAACCTGATGATTATCAGCCATATTCCCTTGTATTCCCAAGTCCTGCGGTCAAGCAGTGTCTGCAAATACAATCGCAGACACAACTGATCCATTTCCTGGATGCGACATCGCTTGAGAAGAGACGCGAAGTTCTCGAGCATAAAGCACCTGTAAACTGGTTATCAGATGGGGAACGAAAGGGCCATATTGAATACCAGTAGCTGAGATTTCTCCAGAAAATGTCTGCAGTGGTGTTCGTGTCGTAATTGGGGCTCGGAACAAGCTCGGAATGCAATCTATGCAAACTGTTATCCAAGAACCACGAAGCATGAAAACAAAATCATAGTAGTGAGGACTGCAGCAAGAGCATCACTCAAAGGCGACAAGTATCATGGTCAGTCATGTAGCAGAAGATGCAACAAGAAATTCCACACTGGACTGCAAGACAATGGATATTGTACGATTCTAGTGAAGACCTGGAAGGCAACTCTAGGAATGACTCCAATATGTACGACTCGGCCTCAGGAGTCCTGCCACATCGCCAGCCCAAGCCAGGTCCACTTCCAACCCCCAATGGCATTACTACGGACGATCACAAACACTGCCAAGGCTTGCCGAGCAATCATCATGCACAGAACTGCAGTGCTCGTCGTTATCATCGCCTTCAAATTAGCGCCATAAATTGGCCAAGTCTTTCTTGTTCTACCAGTGACCATGACCACCTCCGCACCACCAGCCATTGTCATCCCAGCCGCGCCATCTTCGCAGGAAGTCCTCTCTCGCCTCTTTCCAGGTGTCAAGCCTCCTCCATCTCTCCTTGCACCTGGCCGTGTGCCAAACAATGGGCCAGAGGCCACGGCTGCGTTGCTAAGGGCACTCAGAGACAACCATGAACGGAGTCACATCTTTTTCAACGATTTCAGTTTCCACAAGTATGTCTTTCCTTGTCGATCGCAGTTTCATGATAGCTGATGTGTGTAGTCACTCTGTCCATCACTTGCTCGCCATATACGCCCTCGGTGCTCCAGGGCCTGTGATCAGCGCTGCTTATGAGGACACGCACCTTGATCATATGCGTAATGCATATGTCGCACCCAACAGCATCACGATCACGGACGACAATTTCACTGATTACTTGGGAAACGACCAGTACGTACTAGATGTTCTGCACCTCTCCTCTTTGCTGACGTTGATTACTAGATACTACAATGCCTATCTTGATTACTTTCATCGTGTCGTGCTCGAGCCCGGTGCGACAATCTCTTCCATCCTCGAAAAGTATCTTTTCTCTCTCCACTACAACGTTCGCACCCCAAAGCAAGGCTCTGAGCAGCCTCAAATGCTCAATCGCTTCCTCGAGATTCTCATTCACCCTATCATCCATATAGGCTATGGATCCGAGTTCGGCATATTGGGTCTCATCGCTGAAGGTATGCGATCTTTTGTCAAATGCTTTACTTGTGGATGCGCTGATCATGATCGACAGGGCTTGCCTGGACATCAGTACACCCTGCAGGTGCAACCACGCTCATCACGCGTCTTCTCTTTACACCCACGCGTACAACACCCATCACGGACCTGGAGAAGCAGGGTCAGTTTTCCTCTGATTTTCTTGTTCACGCCCATCAACTCGGTTTATAGCACCAGAGTGGCTACCAAAACCAGGGTCGCGTCTACGGGCACTGAACATCCTGTCTCTCATGCTGCGCGATCCTCGTTTCGGATCAAAGGTCCTCGACAAGCACGAGTACGCTGCGATGCTTGAGTCACATGGCGAAGTAATCAACTATTATGGCGAGTTGTGGGACTGTCAAATCGAGAGTCAGCAAGATCTGGAGGAACGTGTCGAAGAGCTCATTTGGGCATCGACACTGATGTATGGCGTCGGAAGCTTTGATGGGAGCGAAGTCGAATATCGTGCCGACTTTTTCACGTACGCGCACTCGACACATATCCTGAATTATCTGACCCTTGTGTTCAGTGCGCATATAGTGACATCGGTCTTGTTCGTTCCCTCTGTCTGTGCTTACTTGTCACGCGCGTCGCAAACGAAGCTGCTTCGGGCACATTTTCTGACAAGCATTACCTGGTGGCTCGTTCGAGGTCGTTCTGGTTTCGCTCTCAAAGCGTTTACCTCTCAACCGCTCCCACCGCTCACCAATGCACCTTCGTCCAAATACCCAAATACTCTCCCGGGCACTCAAGCAACCCCATCTGCTTGTGCACTCCCCTCTCCGATGTCACCCTATGCGGTGACCCCAAATCCCTGGTATCCCATTCTAGCTAATGCGGTCGTCCACCCCAATGAACATCTCTGCAAGGTCCAGCGTGCACTTGCACACTTTAACGTGCTGTACGGACACCGCGAGGCAGGGTTTGTCCTCGACTCGCTGTCCAAAGATGGTGTGGAGGTTGACCCTGAATACGCTTACTTGGATGGAAGCGTGTTTTTGCGTATCGCTTGGCTGACTGCAGCAGCACTTGGATGGGTCACGCACGGCGAGGACAACACGGGGGTGTGGAATTACCAAGAGTTCCAGAATGCAGCGCTGGATGAGCTGGAGCTGTTGAGAAACCAGGGAAGAGCGTAGGAAGAGACCGGTCTTTGTGGTATGACCGTGTAGTGAATTTGTATCCTTGGACTAGAGAAATTGAAAGCCCACTTCAGATGATTTTTCAGCGGTCGCCCGAGAGGGAATTCCACACCCGAGTCGGACGCTTCGTATCACTGAAAAATGGGGAGACATTTCGTTGTCGTGGGTAGAGTACTCGAGTGAGTCGTTCCATCTCATCTGTTTGCGACACGGGCTCAGGGTCCCAGTAAGTATGCACCATTCGGGCCTCACACCCCCAAAGGGCTGATCGTCCAGAAGGGATGGCACATCGCGGTTGTCTAGAACTCGTTTCGGCGGGTCGACCGACTGCTCTTGGTCACGATGCCGAGGTACAGAACGATGCTTGTCCTTTCTATGAATCGTGGTGTCGGGTTTGGTTGATAATCATTCATGCACATGAACCAAGCGGCATCTTCAGGGTAAAATGCGACGGTCGTACTCAACTCAATACAGGTAAATTCTAAGCAAGGAACTCAAGGTGAGATGCTTTCGTGGAAAAAGTATGGTGGGTCACTCACCTTGCAGCCGCTCAGTTCGCCTGTTTCACTGAACCGTAATTGTTGTCGGCTGTACTAGTCTACCAAGGTGAGATCCAGCACTTTGCAACGCAGGTGAACTCAAATTCCCAACGATTCTAGTGTTGCTGAATCTTTGAACGTCTGTAAGTGGTCCGAATAGCTCCAACTGACACGACAGTGCGCGAGTAGAGGTCGACGATTTCTTGTTCCCCTCGATACACGTATTTGTCTTGCTTGCGTTCGATATTCTGGCGGGGAAGGGAGGCCGCAGCCTGCCTGCCCTTAAAACTTCGTTGTCGCCAGCAGGTGAGAGTAACGTACATAATGTTCCACAGCAGTGCTCAAACTCTCAGCCCCCAACTATCAGTGATACGCATTGCACACTATTCTCCATCCATTTGCACCATGCTGTTCTGCAAACTCGCCCTCTCACTTATTGGTACTGCAGCCGTCGTAGCTGCTCTGCCTACTACAGGGGCCACTGACCATGTGTTGGGGCTTAAGCGAGACGGTGACCTTGGGAGGCGATTTGATTCAGACGTGGAAGTTGCCAAGCGAGTGCCCACCCTCAATGACCGCCCTGACTATCATGGTGGCTAAGACTGTGGAACAAAGTGAGCACCAATCGGTTTACATATCAAGTGCGATCATGACTAGACCTTAGATCATGCCCTGCAAAGCTTTTTATCTGAATGCAGCAATCGGAGCTTATACATGTGTAGAGCCTCTTGTCTGGGTGTAACGTTTTGATATGATTTATGGTCCTTTCTTTCCCCTTCTTATCGACCCAAACTTTGAGCGAGGTGCGAGACGCGAAGCCAGCAGCGAGGCCAGCAAATATCGGGTCGCAAACAGACTGTGACCTGGCACCACACATGACCTCACTGCTTGGGACAAGGCACTCGGGCTCAGTTCATCTGCCCATCAAACCGTAATCGGTTCGGCGGCACATCTGTCAAGGTGAGCGGCATTTTGTAACGCAGGGGAACTGAATCCCCGATAGTTCTATTGTTCGAGAGTCTGCAAGAGGTCCAAACCTCGATGACAATGCGAGTAAGCACTAGAAATTGTCGTGGTCAATTACTTGTTCAGGTCGTCAATACACCTATTTATCCTGTTTGTACCCAATACTCTGGCGGGGATGGGAAGCCGCAGGTGGACCCTTGAAACGTCGTGATCTCCAACAGCATCGCATCACAAGGGGCAGAAGGTCAGCTCTCGGTGGTACCCAAACTCTTTCCTCCCAACTGCCACGAAACACCACTGCTGATTGGCATTCCACGCTATCCTTCATCTTCGCACCATGCTGTTTCACAAACTCGCCCTCACACTTCTTGGGACTGCAGCTCTCATAACTGCGTTGCCCACGGGCGCTTCTGTTCATATTTTGGGGAAGCGAGATGAAGATCTTGTGAGACGATTTGATTCGGACGTGGAAGTTGACAAGCGAGTGCCCACTCTCAATGAACGCCCTGACTATCGTGGTGGCTAAGACTGTGGAGCAAAGTGAGCACCAATCGGTTTACATATCAAGTTTGATCATAACTAGACCTTAGATCATGCGCTGCATAGCTTTGTATCTGAATGCAGCAATCAGAGCTTATACATGTGTAGAGCCTCTTGTCTGGGTGTAACGTTTTGATATGATTTATGGTCCTTTCTTTCCCCTACTTATCGACCCAAACTTTGAGCGAGGTGCGAGACGCGAAGCCAGCAGCGAAGCCAGCAAATATCGGGTCGCAAACAGACTGTGACCTGGCACCACACATGACCTCACTGGTTGGGCCAAGGCACTCGGGCTCAGTTCGTCTGTCCATCAAATCGTAATTTGTTCGGCGGCACATCTATCAAGGTGGGCGGCATTTTGTAACGCAGGTGAACTGAATTCTAGATAGTTCTATTGTTTGAAAGTCTGCAAGGGGTCCAAACTTCGGTGACAATGCGAGTGAGTACCAGAGATTGTCATGGTCTCTTCCTTGTTCCTGTCGATACACGTATTTTCCCTCTTTGCGTTCAACACTCTGGCGGAGATGGGAAGCCGCATGTAGACCCTTTAAAATCTCATGACCTCCAACAGCATCGCATCACAGGAGGCAAATAAGGTACATAAAGCTCTCAGCGGCGCCCAAAAGTACTCTTTCCTCCCAACTGCCACGAAACACTGCTGCTGATTGGCATTCCACGCCCCTCTTCATCTTTGTACCATGCTGTTTCACAAACTCGCCCTCACACTTCTGGGGACTGCAGCTCTCATAACTGTGCTGCCCTCGGGCGCTTCTGTTCATGCTTTGGGAAAGCGGGATGGAGACCCTATGAGACGATTTGATTCGGACGTGGAAGTTGCCAAGCGAGTGCCCGCTCTCAATGAACGCCCTAATTACGAGGGGGGCTGAGACCGGAACAAAGTGAGCACCAATTGGTTTATATATGAAGTGTGATCATAACTAGACTTATGCAAAGTGTTGTATCTGAAAGCAGCAGAGGGAGTCGTGGCCTGTGATATATGTGTAGAGCTTCCTGTCTGAGTGTAATGTATTGTTATGATTTATGGTCCATGCGGCTTCCCCTACTTCTTGATCCAAGCCTTGAGCGAGGTGAATCCAACAACCAGTCACTAGCATGACTTGGCTCAGTCCATCAGTCCATCAAACTGGCATTGGTGTTGGTGGCACATCTGTCAGGGTGAGCGGCATTTTACAAAGCGGGCAAACTGAGGAACAATCTCAAGTACACTCACGTCATCATTGAAATTTCGATCTCTTGCATCTGGGATTCGTTCCTGTCGATACACGTATTTAGCACCCTGTTTGCGCTCAATACCCTGGCAGGGATGGGAAGCCGCAGGCAGACCCTTGAAACGTCGTGATCTCCAGTAGCATCGCATCACACAAGACAACTTTAAAGGTGAGGATAACATACATAAAGCTCTCAGCGGTGCCCAAACTCTTTCCTCCCAACTGTCACGAAACACCACCACTAATTTGCCTTCCAAGCTACTCTCCGTCTTTGTATCATGCTGTTTCACAAACTCGCCCTCACACTTCTTGGGACTGCAGCTCTCATAGCTGTGCTGCCTACAGGGGGTGACCATGTTTTGGGGAAGTGAGACAGTGATCTTGTAAGGCGATTTGATTCGGACATGGAAGTTGCCAAGCGGGTGCCCACCCTCAATGACCATCCTGATTATATTGGAGGTTAAGAATGTGGAACATTGAAAGTGAGCACAATTGGTTTGCATATCAAGTGTGACCCTGACTAGACTTAGATCATGTTCTGCAAGGCTTTGTATCTGAATGCAACAGAGGTTGGGGCCTATATGTGTGTTGAGCACCCTGTCTGAGTGTAATATCCTGTCATGATTTTTGTGTTTGTTTTTCCTTGATATCATTGAATGGGAAATAAATGTACAGATGTAAATTTGGGGCCACAGAACAAATTATGTTTGAGTGGAGGTGTGCACATTTGTAAGGATGAAATTACAATTCAGAATAATGGGTTGGCACAGAGAACAACAACTCAAATGTCACTCAAAAAACATTCTGAAAATGGCTGATGTGATTGAGAGGTGGGATCACATCCAGAGGAAGATTCCTGAGTGACAGACAAATGAATAAAGTGAACTTTGCCCCAAACTCACTGTGAAGCCTGGCAGACTGACTGTTAGATATATTGTGCAAATCCCTATGGGCCATATCAAGGAAAAAGAACCCCGCAGCTGCAAGCTACACTTTGCTGCTATATTTATAGAGCTGTAATTTGTGCATCAATTTGAGTAAGAGGTAGGAAACCACCTTTGAATGACCCTAAAAACTCTTGCTGATTCACGATCATCAGGGCACCCAGACGAACAGCACCCGAAACACAATGTACGTGTGCAAGATGATTCACTCACTTGCCCTAGTAACTGGGGATCAAGAATCCAGTCATCGCTCCAGAAAGGAAACGGACCACGGGCAGAAATTCCTAGAGGACATTTCATGAGCCAGTTCGATGATCACGGTGCTGAGCTGTGGGCGCTGGTCCGAAACACATACGGAACTCGTTAGAGAGTCGCGACGCGATACTGGTCACCAATATTCCATTAGGTTTTTTTGTCCCACTTCGGCCATTGCCCTCGGCCCGCTCGATTCGCCTGTTCCATCAAAACAATGTTGGTGTCGGCGGCAGGCCATCTATCAGGGTGAGATCTGCAAGGCAAGTGAACTGAACCCCTGACGATTCTATCGTCGGAATGTCTGCAAGTGATCCAAGGTTCGACAGACAATGGGCGCGTACGTAGAGATCGTCGTTTCCTTGTTCCTGTCGATACATGCATAGCGTCTCGCTTGCGGTTGATATCCACGCTGGGAACAATGCAGGCGGGCATCACGATCTGAAGCGGACCTAACCGACCCACTGAATGGTAGGTAGACCCTTCAGGACCTTGTGGTCACCAGCAGCATGACGTGGCAGCGGGTGAGGCAAACGTACTTAAAGCCCTCAACAAAGCCCAAAGTCCTTCATCCCAACCCGCCACGAAACACTACCGCTGCCATATTCCGCGCAATCCTTCGTCTTTTCGTGCCATGCTGTTTCACAAACTCGCCCTTACTCTTCTTGGAACTGCAGCTGTCGTAGCTGCGTTGCCTGAAGGGGCCACTGTCCATGTCTTGGAGAAGCGGGATGGAGATGTGAAGTGGTTTGATACGGATGTGAAAGTCACCAAGCGAGTGTCCATCATCAGTGGCCGCCAGAATAATGGTGGTTCAGTGTGGAACAAAGTAAGTCCCAATAGATATGCATATCAAATACGACGTTCATTGAATCCTGCAGCGGCATTAATGTCCAATGTCCTCCCGGTGAATAGGTTCATAGCCACCTGTCGACGTGCTCAGTTCTTTGCACTCATAATGCCTTTTTTTAAATCTTAACACACTATGTCGCAAGTGTGGGTATGGCTCGCTATCGTTTTCTGTAGCCTAAGCAAATACAATCAGTGACGAAGAGCATCTTTTGTCGCACCCTGGCCGCGATTTGTTGGCGTTAGCCATGGTTCCACGACCTAAGATTCGACTAAGCTTGGATCGTGTTCCGCAAGGTTTTGTCCCTTACTGCAACAGATGTCCACGGGCATGGCTTCCTGTCCGTATGTAACGTCTTAGTCAATATGCAGGGTTCTCACTTTCCTTTATGCTTTTAGGTGAGTCAATGTTAGCTCGTGTGTGCATGTCGGTCAAAAAGAGTGCCTCGGTGTGAATTTTCACTCACAGACTGATTCCACTTCAAGTGGGTTCTCGTAGAAGCATTGAAGTGCCAAGTCCACAAAGTTTGCTCGACTTGCTGAGTAGGGGTTGTCCGAAGCTCGGAAGATGCAAAAACACCCAACTATCCTCTTTGCCGCTCGCTCCGCCGATTGTAGGTGGTCAACGATTGCCCAGTGTGGATGATGTGCAAGCAAAGTGCCATTCAATCCACGGATTGTTGTACCTACCGATAATCACCATGTCGGCTCAAGACACCCATGCTCATCTTTTATGTTCCACGATTGATTTCTCTAGTGATTCATTCTTATCAACAGCAACGTAAAGAGTAGTACTCTCGGCTAGATGCGCACCGGGTGCATGCCGTGTTGACACCACATTCGTGTCAAGTAGCCTTGACAAATCTCCCTATGCTGTGCCAGAACAAGTGTTCCTCGTCTTCGCCCTCTATCCCTGTCAACTCTTCTTGTGCCCATCCACCCACTTTCTGTATCCACACGTTCGTCGGACGATCCAGCTTGCACCCGTCGAATAAGAGTGCCCAGAGAGGCGACCAAAATGCCTGCCACCAAGCAATATGAGATCTCGGATTCTGGACGTGCTCGAGAAAGAGCAATTGTCCACCCGGCTTGAGGACATCCAACACGAGTGATTTGATGGCTTCCTCTGGCTCTGGAACTGAACAGAGCGTGAGGATAGAGACAAGGGTGTCGACGGGCTGGTAGCCACCGAGGGAGGTGAGGATAGATGTGGTGTCCTCTGCACCACAGGAGAGAAGCACAAATGTACCGTCTGCTTCTGTGAATCCGGCAGTGTTGGCAGCACGACGGATCTCGTCGTGCATGAGGATGTTGGGTTCGAGTGCGACGTATTTGGTGACACGGGTCGTGTCGAGGTATTTGGCTGTATGACCGTGTCCTTGGGATGGTGAAGGAGTGAACAAGGAAGCAGAAGAGACTTACCTGCACCGATATCGAGGACGACACCGTACGCGTTTCGAGTGAGGAGAGATGTCTTTAGCTGAGTGTTGTGTTCATCAATGCCAGCACCAAAGGTCGTCCAGACATGAGAGAAGAAGAAACGCGAGATCGCAGCTGGCTGGAAGAGAAGGAAAGGTCTCCTCCAGACGTGCCAAAATGTAGGCCAAAAGGCGAGTGTAAGTGAGAGGTAGAAATCCTGGACGAGGCTGAATCGCTTGAGGAGGGACATTGAAGGACTTTTATTTCCCACATCGCCTGCACAGTGAGCTCGACATGCACAACACCGTACTCAGAATTGGCCCGCTGAGGACGCTCTTGACTGCGCTCACCGCCGCTGTCGGTCGCCTCGACAAGTCTTTTTCGCCCGCAGATACGATTTCGCGTCTCCAAGCGCACTCGTTTTCGCGGTCAGATGTCGTCTACGTCCTCCACGTCCTCCTCGCCGTCTTCTGGCTGACCATCATGGAAGTTCCTCCTTTTCCCTACAAACTCGCCATTCCAATTCTCTACGCCATCGCCCTTGTCATCCCATTCACCTCCCAGTTCTTCTTTCCTGCGACGCCCGTCCTCGCCTGGGTCCTCGCCTTTTACACGAATCGCTTTATACCATCTGATCTTCGTCCTGCCGTACACGTCGTCCTTCTCCCCACCCTCGAATCTGTTCTCTACGGTGCCAACATTTCAGACATCCTCACGCGCTTTACCCATCCTGTGCTCGACATCATCGCCTGGCTGCCCTACGGTGTCATTCACTACACCTACCCCATCGTACTCTCCCTCTCCCTCTGGCTCTTTCGTCCCCCGCTTGCCCTCAAAACCTGGGCCAAGACCTTTGGCTACATGAATCTCACAGCCGTGCTCGTCCAGATCCTCATTCCCTGTGCAGCACCCTGGTACGAAGTCATCTACGGCCTCACCCCAGCAACCTACGACGTACCTGGTTCTCCTGGTGGTCTTGCTCGGATCGACGCTCTCTTTGGCAACGACAGCTACCAGACCATGTTCTCCAACTCTCCTCTCGTCTTTGGCGCCTTTCCGAGTCTCCATGCCGGCTGGGCAACCCTCGGTGCACTCTTCATCACCCACTTTTGGCGTGGCACGGCGCGGTATGTGTGGACATATGTTGGTGTGCTCTACTGGAGTACCATGTACCTCACCCACCACTACCTCATCGACGTCGTCGGTGGTGCCTGCCTTGCCACCGCCTTTTTCTACTTTTTCATGCCAGACGAGCTCCGTGCTCCTGGTGGGCACGGTGGACGGTCCAAGTACGAGCAGTATGATCTCGAGGCCCGGCGCCCTATTGGCATGGACGAGTTTGCTAGCGACACCGCCGAGTCAGTCGATCTCTCTGACGAGGGCGATCATGACCACCCCATCGTGTATCGCTCGCCAAACCCGGACCGTGCAGACGGACATGAACAGGGCGAACCTATCAAGCAGCACGCAGTACCTGTGACCAAAAAGTCTAGCGTAGGACGGTTTCATCGGCACACGGCGAGTATTGCCAGCTTGATTCGTGCAGACGAGCGCACTGAAGGGTGGAGTCCGGTTGGGAACAAGGGCTTCGTCTTTCCGCCTGCCAGTCGATGACCATCTGGGTATCTTTTCTTTTTCTTGGTTCATTATACCCGATCTACTGTTCAATGATACGAAAGAGTACACGACCTGCTATTTATTTATATAGACTACGTTCTCTTGTGATATAGACGGGTAATACACGCATAGTACGATCGCGATTTGACTAACCTCTGAGGGAGTATCCCAATGAACCCTGGACACTGTCTTGCATCTGGATCAGGGCGTCGAGCATACGTTGACCTGTGCCATCGAGCGTGTCCCGGAACTGTGGCTCTTTCATCCACTCTAGCCCGTGCTGGAGGACGTTGCGTGCACGCGTAGACCCACCTCTGGTATCACCCATGGACGCATGCAACGTTGCTCGACGCTGCTTGGCATCGTACCTCGCACAGTGGAGGATGTTGGCGTTGTAAAACACTGTTTCACCAGCTATTCAAGGCATCAGACACACATACGCACACTAGAGAAAAGTAACGCGCGTTGGAGGGTGAGTCGGATCGCACCAGGCATAGCGAGTGGGTCCTTGGGTGGATCCATCGTCGTCGAATGTATCCTCTGTCCCTCTGTGCGCGGTGTCTTGTGTGATCCTGGGACGAGGTAAAGACAGGCGTCTTCATACAGTGCACTGACCAGATGTCGGTCTGCTCATCATGTACATCGACGTGTGTACTCACGTATTCCATTGGACCTGTAACAGAGGTAGGATCGTGCTGGGGACAAGATAAGAGGTACTCTACCCCGTGTGACCACGCTGCGAGTGCCCGACACTCCTCTTCTGCGTTTGCGTCCTCGCGAATGTCGTCGCGATGCCACCGTAGCGCAAAGTCACGGTCGAGCGGGTTGATTAGCAGATTGAACAGTTCTGACCAACACTCAAGATCAGCTCAGGTCGACACAGAGAAGCAACAACGCACCCATCTGTAGCGTACTCGTCTCACACCCCAACAACGCCGCTGCAACCGTGCGGACGGCATCCGAAGTGTACCACTGTGCAAAGACGGGCTCGCCAAGTGCGGGGTGCATCACATGTTGAACACCCCAGACGTCGGTGTTGGTGTCGTCAAACGGGGGAAATTGCTTGCCGACGGTGCGGCGGTGTGGCCAGCTACCAGCGCGGGTTGTGGCGGTGATGCGCTCGGAGGCGGCGAGGAGGTCGGGGAAGAGGTCGGGTGGGATGA